>JPYR01000918.1:6941-23687 GCA_000775305.1 Belgica antarctica
CTGGAGGGCGACGTCGACGTACAAGACGTGTTGCAAAAGATTATTTTGAGGATTTCCTAAATCAAACTCATATTTTGGAATCTGGTCAAGTGCTTTGAGTTTCTTGTATTTTTGAAGCATGCATTTTGGATCAATCGATTGCAACACGACCTGTGACAGTCCTTCCAGCTCTTCAAGCGGCAGTATATCAAGAAGCGTCGCAATTTCACGCATCGGCTGAGCAATCAACACCAACGCTTCTTCATCTGGCAAATGGCGAGATTGCCTTGCGTTCTTAGACTTATCGACAACTGGAGTGGCAGTAACGATGGCGATAAAAGCCAATGAAAAAAGTTTATAAATTTTCATTTTGAATCACTTTTGAAAGGTTTGGAATTAAACTGAAGGAAATATCGAACCAGGTTCTGCTTTTAAAGCAGAACGACACTGATAAAACAACCAGAAATGTTCAAGTTATCAAAAGTAAGTTTGTCTTAGAAGTTTTTTTGATAAGAGAATGTTGTTGATATAGTACATGATGACGAACTTTGAATGGTTTTCTTAAAAACTATACCATCATCGATGAATATTGCATTGATTTTTGTTTTTTTTCAATGAAAGTTGCGGGCTTTGATGCAGTCGATGAATCGAAACAATCTAAATTTACCTTGTCACTGCACCTACTGATAAAAATGCCTGCAACCTTCACTGAAAGTCTGGAGCTTCAAAATAGTTCAATGATTCACTGCACGTGTTTATAAGACAATCATCGATCGAAAACATTTTGGCTTCCACAAAACGAACCTTTGCTGTTTATCAGGAAATGTTCGACAAGAGAGAAACTGCGTCATGTGATAAGTCAGCGAGTACATCATCGCCCAGATCGGAAAGTGAAAGCTCGAGCATCATTTCCAGGTAAACAGCGATTAAACAAGACGACATGATAATGTAACCAATCATCAAACGGTCTTCTTTCTCTTCCTACAAGTCTCCAGCCGTCAACTTTCCTTTTCTTTATCTCGGATGTGGAGAACTGACCTCAACATACGACCTCATAAATCAATTGATGTTTTATGAGTTGCGATGCAACAACTTTTTAAGTGGAAAAAACGAATGTTTTCACGGCTGTAAGCTTTAATGGCCTCTTATGATTAAAAACGCTGCAGTTTTGGCATGAAAAGTTTTTTCTTCTTTTATTAAATCATTTTCTGAAGTTTACAGTGAAGTTTCAGCGTAATGATGATCGTTTAATGAGTAAAATTATAATAATCGGTGTCTCTCTGATTTCCACGAAGATGCAAGAAGGAAATTAATTTCGACGGGTCGGTGCGACTGGAAAGGGGTTGATGAAAACAAGAGGCGTCGGATTGCCAGGAACTGTTTTGAGGTTAGAAACCTCAAATTAGTCACACTGGCCTTCGCGTTCTCAGCATCAGTTCATTCAATTAAGCGTGAACTGAAGCAATTTCAATTTCGATCATCAGAAACACTAATTATTTCCATGCTAATTATGTCTAGCTCATTATTGCAATTTGTCTATTTCCATCAAATAGTTTACACAGTTACGCAAAGTTATGCAATAATAAAAATTAGTTTTAAGCTAATGACTTGATGGTCCACTTACATTGTAAGTGAGTGTTCAAACGAGAAAATTAATTTCGGAAAGATTAACGTTAAGATTTACCAACTATTTATCACTTTGTCTTGTTTTTTGTTTCAAATCGCCGACCGCGCGTTGCCATTACAGCTCAGTTGTCGTCTCCTGGTCCGATCGATCGATGTTGTATGGAAAGCCCAGATGAGAGTAGTCAACGACGCCGCCGCTGCCGCGCGGAACACCGCCAAAGTAGACGTTCTCGTTGGACTCGCAAACGTTAAGCATTTCGGAGCTTTGGTGTCTGTGTTGAAAAAAAAATTATTGTTGTTGAAATGATTAATTGCATTAAAATGAAGTCGAAACGAGAAAAATCGAAAATTACTTTTTTTCTCCATACCTTTTGAAAATGGGATTCGTTATTGGCAGATCAGCATGATAGCGATGATTTCGATTTAGTGTATTGTGATTGTTGTTATTAGCTAAGCCCAAGTCATTCCGCGACGACTGGTTCACGTAGTTGTTGTGCTGATTCGGTCGATTTCGGCCCAGCGTATTGAACGTGTTGTTTTGTGCCAGTGTCAAATTATTTCGATTCAATGTGTCGCCATAGCTGTCGAGAGAATGGCAAAATAGTAAGTTTGTGATACTTGAAATGTTGGGCAAGGTTAAAAGTGTCTTCAAGTAGCAGAGACAGTTATTTTCATGAGCTTTTTCAAATGACAGGGCTTGGAAATGGAGAATCGTTGGCAATAAAAAGTTTCAGTTTCCACTGTTCCAAGTTAAAATGTGAAAATTCAAGTTCGCTTAAAAAAAATCTTTGAAATTTCCTGTTCCACTTCCCATCCTATTCCTTTTTATCAATTTTCAGTGTTCCAGCTACCTTAAGACAGTCTCGAACAAGGCCTCAACTGTCGTTGCTGTTTTGCTAAACGTTTTCTCACCCATTTATAATTTGATTGCGTTCTGACTTAATTCGACCCAAAGTCAGCGTAGTTCCTGCTTTGAAATTTGTGTCAATGCTTAGTGGATTTGCGTAATTGTTGCGGTTTAATTCGAGCGTCTTATTGAGAGTATTTTGCTTATGGTTAATGTTGTTCAGTAGATTGATGCGGTTATTGCGTTGAAGCGTTCCGATCACGACCGTCGACGTGTCGGAGTTGGTTGGACTGTGCTGACCGTTCTCTTTGTGTGTAATGTAGCTTACGTTATCAAGGCTAAATGCATGATTTTTCGCACTGTAGCCGATTTGCATGTCTTCTTGCTCTTCATTCACGGCCATTCCCAGCACTTGCGTCTCGTATTCCTTTAAACTCGCCACCGATGCATCGTTGGCTGGGGCGTTTATGATGACGGGATCATAGCGAGGCGGGTTAGAAGGTGTCGAGTATTGACGCATCTGCTGCTTGAAGTTCTTGTAGCGAGACCATGAGATGCAAATGTAAACGATGCCTGTCGTGCCGAGTATCAAGATGACCGCTGAGATGAAAATTAAGACAAAGGGGAAGATTTCTTCGTCAAGGAAAACAGCGGCTTTGATCTTTTGTATCTGGTGCTTGGCTTCAATAGGCGCATAGATGCCTTGAGCCGTCGCCCGAGCGATGCTTGAGGCTTCGATGTTAATTTGCGACTGCGCTTGCGGTTCGAGGATCGTCTCGATGAGTTCGCTGTTGTTCCGTTCAAGGATGGCTTCGGTGCTAGGGTCAAGCGCGTAGAACCAAACGTCGGTGGCTTCAGGAGACTCAACAACTGACCCGTTCGACACCATTAGCCGGCGATTGCTGAACTTTTCAATGACAAACATCAAATTCGACGATTTTTCTAGCAAAAGTTGTTCCAAGGCCCGGGCATGTCGTTTGATCTCTTTTGGGCTTGAGTCGGCAAAAACTAGCGACATTCGGTTAGCGTCACTGATCAAATTAATGACGACGCGTGCCTTTGACTTGTTGACCAGCCTGGTGTCACTTCCGCTGGCGTCTCTGGCTTCCACAATGAATTTCAGCGGAGTTTTGTTCAACTTGTGCAACGATTTTTGTGTTTTCAAAACTCCCGAATCTTCGATAATCGTGAAGAACGATGTCGGTGCCTCGTCTTTCGAGATGTAGTTCGCCTCGTCTTCATCGAAGATTCGGTATTTCACCGCTCCAAACGCTCCCGAGTCAGCATCATGCGCGCTTATTTGCAGAACTGGCGAGTCAATATCAGCGTCCGCGTTGACAATGCCGTAAAAAGTTTCGTTGTGACCTCGGCTGATTTTAGGAAACTTAAACACCGGCGCATTGTCGTTTTGATCTTGCACAATGACTTTGACGTGACAGAAGCTTTTTTGAGGGTTGACGAGGTATTTGGTCGATGTAAGTTTAATGCCAATGTCATGGGATGACTTGTTTTCGTAGTCTAATGTCTTCAACAGCACCACGCCGCAAGAATGATCTTCGATATTCGTCCCAAACAAATTCCACTCATTGCCACTCACGATCTCGCACTTGAAGCCAACTTTGCCTTTTGTTGCTTTCTTCGAGTTGATGATTTGAATTATTTTGAGAGTCGCGTTCAAGCCGGTGGTTTCGGCGACGCTTGTAGTGTACGTGTCGTCGCTGAATGCCAGACCAACCGAATCTGGGTTCATGATGACCGCCGAATCAGTTTTGTACTCGTTCATCTCATTAACCGGATCACTCAAGATGTGCTTGACAAAAACGGGAAGCGTGGCCACTGAACTCAAAGGTGGTTCACCCAAGTCATAGGCGCGGACATCAACCTGATACTCAGTGTCATCTTCCTTTTTGAGATCGTCTCTAATCAGAATGTCGCCGGTGTTGGGATCGACATGGAAGTACTTGAGTGCCTTTGATCGACCAACCATTTCGTAACGAATCACGTTGCCTGGTGCGGTGCCGTCTCCGTCAACAGCTGGCATAGATCCGATTTTAACTCCGATCGGCTGATCGTCATTGATAGTCACTGGTTCTGGGATGGAAACAAATACGGGCGCGATGTCATTGCGATCATCGACGATGACTTTTACTTTGATGATGTCACCAACACCTCGGCCAGGGTTTTCGGCAGTTCCAATAGTGATTTCAAGAACTTTTTCTTCTTCATAGTCGAGTCCTTTAGTTGTTTTGATAACTCCAGTCTTGGGATCAATTTTAAAGAGATTTGAAGGCCCATTTTTGAACACATACGTGATTTCAGCTTTTGTGTCGGGATCTTGTGCAACAACTGTCGCGATTTTCATATCTGGAACGTTTTCCGGAACTTTCACTTGAATGAACGACTCTGCAAACTTTGGCAACTCGTCGGGAATGTCTTTGACTTCAACGGTCACTGTGGCAGTTCCAAGACGCATGTCAGGCGCGCCATCCTTAGCGGTCACCACAAATTTGTACTCTTTTTGTGTTTCATAATCGAGCGGAGATTTCGTTTTGATTTCCCCAGAATTGCTGTTGATCGTGAACGGAATTTCCTTTGGCAGTGAATATGTGATATTGGCGTTTGCGCCTTCATCGGGATCGTGCGCATGCACAACTCCAACCGTGAAATCAGCCTTGCCTTCTTCGACAGCGAATTTGAACGGAATCATTGACTCGTCAAACTCGGGATTGTTGTCGTTGATGTCAGTCACTTTGATGTTCACAGTCGCGGAACTTGACAGGCCGCCGTTGTCATCAGCCCGAACCTGAAGCTGATAACGAGTGATTTGTTCACGGTCGAGTTTCCTGATGACGCTGATCACTCCGGTATCAGTAGAAATCGCAAACTGCCGCAAGTCGTTGCCGGACACGATAGCATAGTGAACCGGATCGCTTTCTGGATCTTCGGCTTTCACAACCGCCACCGTTGAGTTGATGTCGGCGCCTTCGCTGACTTGCACTTCATAAACAGTTTTCACGAACTTCGGCGGCTTTGTGTTCGGGCCTGGAATGACTGTCACCTCGACGATCGCTTGCGAGTACAAGTTTCCAATGTCCGACGCCTGAACAGTGATGCTGTACCGCTCTCCAGCCACCAGCTTCCCTTGCGTCTCAATTTCGCCAGTTTTGCGGTCGATCGTGAACTTCTTCATTCCGTTGTTGGACACATGATGAATCGAGTAAATGATCACAGCGTTCTCACCACTGTCATTATCAGTTGCGTTCGCTTTCGCAATTAATCGTTTCTCGTTTCCTGCCGTAATCGACACAGGTGGGATCAACGCAAGCTTGGGACTGTTGTCGTTGATGTCGTTCAAGTTGACTGTCACGGAGAGTGGCGAACTCGCTGCGTTTCCCTTCACTTCGCGTGCAACAACTTGAAAGCGCAACTTGGACGGGTTTGGCGGGTCGCGATCGAGATTTTCTTCGTTCACGAGCAAAATTCCGTCTTTTGATATCACGAACGAAGGCGTCGTCAGCTCGTAGGAGTACACTGGCAGTTCGCCTTCCTCGGGAATGTCAGCGTCTGTCGTCGTCAGCTTGATAGGATTGCCTTTGGAGTCGAGTACTTTGCTTCCAACGGCAGAGTTCTCATCAACGAAGCCTTCAGTGGCTGAAGCTTGAATGACGGGTGGAAATGAATCAACCGGCTTGACGTTGATTGTAAGCTTCGCCGTTGTGGATCGCTTAGCTTCGGAGACTTCCTCTGCTTGCACGGTGATGTCAAACTGACGAGCGGTCACGGATGAATCGACGAGCTTGATCTGCTTCACAATGCCCGTCTGCTCATCAATCTCAAAGTAGTCGCTGAACGAACTTGGACTGCCACTCAAAAAGCTGTAGCGGATCGGGGCGCTGATTTGATCCAAGTCAACTGCTTGAATTCTCTCAGGATGAATGTTCAAGACGCCCTGAAGCGTTCCAGCTGGTACTGTGGCCGTGTATTCGGGATTGATGCATGCACCATCGACGAGTACGCAGCCACGGTAGATGAACGACGGGTCGAGATCGTCCGAGTCGGCGATGTTAACGGTCAAGATCGTCGTGGCGGAGAGTCTCTCGTTGCTGTTGCGTGATCGATCCTAATTTGAAAAATTAAAGATTAATTTGTGTGCAAAAATTATTTTTGGCTTAATTATGTTGTCAAGGTCTAGTCGAAATCATAGTCAAAACATGACTGAAAAAATGCCAAAATTGGTTTACAAATAAATTAGATTTTCGACATTGAGCCTTGCTTGGAATTTAGCAAAGATGTTCACACTTCATTTTAAGTGAATTTCCAGAAAATTCCCATTAAATTCTTTAACTCATCACAACCCAACAGTGCTGACAGTCTTTGCAAGCATTTTCTAATTACTTTCCAAGCTGAAATATCTTCAGCGATAACTCACCGATGCCACAACCGTCAAGTAGTATCTTTGGATTCGCTCGTAGTCAAGTGTCTTCGCCACAGTAACCTAAACGATTTGAGAGGAAATTTATTGCAAACGTTTTCCTTCGAAGCATCATCAACTCACTTGTCCCTGATGTGGATAAGAAATGGCGAAGACGCCATTGCCATCGACAACGTTCACGGTATCGTTCGAGCGTAAAAGGTTCTTTGAACTATCGATGAGAAAATATTCCACGAGACCGTTGACCTGTGAAAAGACGGTTGAACGGAATTCACATTTCTGGTCGCGCAAGAATCACAAAAGTAACTTACGCCAGCATCTTTATCTTGAGCTAGAATGTTGCGGAATATGGTGGTACCGATAGCTGACGACTGTGAATAGGAGACAAGAACAAAAGAATGAATGTAGAACGAAATGGAAATGTTCGCGTGAGTCACATGAGATGAACAGAAACAAAACATCCAGATATTGCTGTTGTTGGCTATTGTGAGAAACGCAATATTTGCATTCTCATGCATATAGAACGACAGAATTTCTTTCGTAATCGTGAGTTTTGCGATCAGTAACAGCGAACAGCGGAAGTTTTACGCCTGTTTGATAACGGTTGTAAATTTCAGCGCTTTGTGGACACATTTTCTGTGATCGATTTTTATGGGAAACTAGTTGAATTTAACGTGTCGTGTTCGAATTACGATTGATGATCGTGGATGTAAAGCGCTTGAACGAAAAATCGTGATTTTCACCCGCAAGCGCGGCTGAAGCTTGCTGGTGAACTTTAAATATGCATTTTAAAATAACGTCAATCAATTTTGAGGTTAACAGTCAGGTAATAGCTTCAAAGCTTGATTGTTTTCAATCAAAATTTATCAATTTTGCGCACCAATTCAATCCCATTTGTCATGCAATCACATAATGCGCTAACGTGCCCTTAAGGAAGGAACTTTAATAGTCCAATTAGGTCATGGTTTTGCCCGTTCTCTCAAACTGTAGCAATTGCGAGCCACTTTAAATGATAGCCAGCAACCTTAAACGATCTCCAGCAAGTTCATTGCAAAAATAATGAAAAATTAATTAAATAATCGCTGCAGCATGACTGTGGGCGACGTAATTCAATTGCTTTATTCTTGAACTAAAATCGTGATGATAATTATTGTAAAAGTTTTCTTAGAATTTATCTCGGCTTAATTGGTTGTCCTTTTTTCGTTCTGCAATGAAGCTAAGACATATTTCTGGTATGTAGAACTCGGTGCTGATCAACAAGTTTTCTTCCCGACAAAGTAGACTGACACGTGCTTGAAAAACTTTGCATATTCCCCAGTGAGTGTGTCAAGATTGCGCTAAATTGACTCTAACGCTTTCCATTAACAAGTCCGAGCATGAATTTCTAGCTCTCACACAGCGGTCAAAGATTAATCTAATGCACATTTATTCTAATAACATGGAAAGAAAACACATGCAAGCATTCTAGAGGAATGCACGACAACTTTTGTTGTTAAAAAAGGTTTTTATCAAGACAATTTCCCTACAAAATGGACATTTCAAAGAAATTCAATAAAAATCTGCTTGCACTAGAAGGCATCGATCGAATGGAGGCACGAAACAGCAATTGCGAGATTTACTGCACCGGAGAAAAGTAAATGCTAAGGAAATTTGCATTGGAATTAATTTTTCTATCTCGTTGCTTCCTTGAAGCGTGATATTTACGTCGAGGCAATGTTTTCTTGAAATAACAGCGATGCAAAAATTGATTAAACTTTATGACAAAAGATCGTCAACAACAATTTAACGTTTTATTGGATCCCGTGCAGCAATTTTTCTTTTTACGATGCATCGTTAGGCATCTTTGTTGACAATAAATTCACATTAAATTATAAAAGAAATGTGATGAAAGCCCAGCCAGCGAACAAAGCAGTGCATCGCACCGAGATTTATTGTGAAGAAACGTTGCCGCGAGTCGCTGCCATTCAACGAGGGAAAATCTCGTCACAATTATATAATCAATCTTCCTACATGATGCTATAAATGTCAATCAATTGCTTTTCTTCCTTCTCTCTCGGCTTTATCGCTTACAAAGGCAACAAATTGAAAGCTTGTTTTATTGCTCGATCGATCTTCCAACAATAACAAATAAAAAAAATTCACAATGAATTGATTATTGTGCTTTCAATTTCTAGCCCAACGACGCTAATCCCAATTCTCAAAATGATGAACTTTAATTAGCCGAAAAAAGTGTGCAAACAATGTGCTCGTTATGCTGCATTTTCTTCGCTTTTATGTTGTCGAATAATCTCTCGTTAATCCAATCGAAAACTTTGACGCTTTCACTCCTATTTCAAAGACTCATGTACGTATGCAGGGAGATAACAAAAGTTTCACTCGCGACTACTTTCGACTTTTTACGAGTTCTGAAAATGTCTGCCCGTGGAATGTTAAGTACTTTGAGGTTACTGGCTGGGAATTGTGTGTTACAATCCATTGAAGCTGATGTTATAAGCTGCTAGAACCCTGCAAGTCATTATTAATCAACTCAAATCACTTCTGGAGAACAGAAAAACAACAAATTCCGTTTCTTACATCAAGTGATCGGGTTTACAGTCAAGGTTTGTGAAAGACAAGTCATCGCTAGAAAATTTGCTTCAAAGCAAATTCTAACTTCAACCTAAGCTAGCGATTTTAATGATATTCCACACACTCAACATCTCGCCCCCGACAACTTCTCAACTTTATGAATCACTTGACGGACATCGACTCGACAATTGCCCGCCGATCATTTGATCACTTCTGTGGACAAGAGAATGATTCAATCTGCCATGTTATATAACCAACAACTGCCAGTTGTCGATAGCTGTTTGACTCTTAGCTTTTTTTTGCAAGAAAACAAGACACAAGAAAATATCCAGTTCACCCGTAATGGGCCAAAATTAAGAGGCCGCAATTTGAATTGACGTTGAGAGATTATTATCGAACTTTTCAAGATCACGTTTTGAATTTTAAATAACTTTTTTTGTTTTTGTTTAAAAATTTCCTTCTCTTTCTCCCCCACCAATTGGCCAGGAATGAACTGTCAGTATGTTTATGGCTAATATATCGTTAAGATTTGAAGGCCACGCTAAGATTGAGTGTCAGGCTAGGCTGAACGTAAAAAGTAGCCATTGAATAATGAAATTTACGGTCGCTACTTAAGACAACAACAGTAATTTCGAGTGAGATACAGCATTTAAGTCAAGAAGATAATTTACACTTCGCAACATTTAATAACAGTATCACGTTTGTGTTCAACAATTGGCGCACCACTGAAACAAAAAATCGCTGTGCAATAACATTTATGAGATCGTTTGCCTGCAAGTTGCACGAGAGATCGAGGTACCGTTAAGAAGAAATGCAATCGCGTGCGGCTGTAAACGTGCGATAATTATATGATGCAACATGATCCCATCGCGAGAAATGTGTTAATGCTTTTCATGATAAATTAAGGCAAAAAGTGTTACACACTTAGCACTGAAATCAATACGGTATTAAGAAAAAAGTCAGAACGCAAAAATCTAGGTGGCCACATTGGCGGTTAAGTCATGAAGTTGCAATTCAAATCAATTTCTTGCAAATTGTGTTAAACTGAAAAATATGCGCGATTTGCTTTGGCTGGCGCGTGAAAATATCATTCCGAGAAATTTAACGCTTCGAAGCATTTTCAAGCACGAGATCAAGCAAATATTTTGACTTTAGTTAGTTTCTTCATTCGGAAAATTGCTTCATTTTAGATTAGTCAATTTGAGCTTGCGTGGCAAAAAATGATTTAATTAAGATCTTGCTACGCTATGTTTAAGCATCCGCAACGAAAGCTTTTTTGTTTTCTTTTATTCATCTTGGAATTAATTAATTTTAATAAAAATAATTTTAATGGCGCTGTTTGCTGGTGATGTCAACTGGAACGTTGAAAGTGCTAAGACTTCAAGCTATGACTTCAGATTGTTTTGTAAGATTCACTTTCACCTTTCTCAAAGCTTTGTCAACAATTTTCTTATATTATGACCTTCAAGTTTGCATCTTCAAAACCCAATTTCGTGATCACTGAACTTGCGCACAATCCCTTTCAATGCCTAATGAAAAAGAAAAAACAAATTTCTTTATAAATATTCATGAATATTTGATTTGAATGGCTCGCAAAAACTCAGCTCAACCAGCGTAGATATTTAAAGTTGCGTGACCCTTTCAACATTGATCCACGATTCGCGATAACTCTCGCTGCAGTACTAGCGTTTAATTGAACAAATATTGTTATTAATTGGAACTCATGTTACGTAAACATCGGATTTTCCACCATCTCGCTTTGAGCAGAAATCTTAGGAATTGTTTCGCGAAAAGAAATGAAGCTCGCCGATATGCTGCAACATTGTTTGCGTCTGTTAATTGATATTATGTGTTTGTTTTATCTGCTTAACGCACAGTGCTTGCTTGCATCTCGGCGTCGTGGCGATTTGATTTCGAAAAAGTTGCGTGGAAACAAAAGAAGCGCCAAACTCTTTATTGAATTCTCCCTTTTCCGATTATACGATCTCTATTGTTGATATCACGGTCGCGAGTCATTGAAATTCAATTTCGTATGGCGTAGCAATGATAATCAATTAACAGAAAAGGTTTCGTTTCCTTTTCTTGTGCAACAATGTTAGCAGGCAATCTGAATTTCAACCGTGATTCACATGAGAAGAAACTTTTTTGTACAATCAGAAGAAGAAAAATGTAAGTTAATTAAATCCACATGAAACCGACGCCAAGCATGGATTTCACTTGTAGCCTTGAGAGTTCTACGTGAACTTACGGATTTGATGCAAACAATATTTTTTTCGGTGCTTAGCAAACAAAAAGAAAGCTTAGTGCTGACAGCGGCATCTTGGCTAATTGAAATTTTGTCTTCACCATTCAAGGAGTTTCAATATTTTTAATTGAATTAAAAAATTCACCGCCGATCCTTACATGATGCTGCAAAAGGTCAACAACAGCTATTGTGCCTCGTTGCTGATGCCTTTTGTTTCGAATCATATTCGATGCCGCCGCACTCGATGGTGCAATATGTTATTACATTCCTTTATGCTTCGATCTTGGAATTCATATTTATCTCAGTTTTTTCTCCTAGCTTAGCTAGGCACTCGAGAAAACAGCAAATTCGATTTATAAATTCACTTTCAGCTTCGCCTGTAATTTTCCCTCTTAGTTTCAAGGCTCGTGTTGGCATTTTTTGTGTTGTCTTGCGCTTGCAGCAGGTCGGCTTTAACTTTTTTTCGCTCAGATCTAGTTTTGCTTTCTGTTTTACCTTAATGATGAATTGCTGTTGTTGTACACTACTCGATTCTTTAGTCTTGATTACAAACTTCAACACCTCAAGAAATTGAATAATCGTAGTGCAAGGAGTTGAGGAAAAAAACTTTTCAACAACTCCCCAGCCCACGAGCATCTATTTGAAACACTCAATGCTAAACTAATTGTAAACTTCTTCTTCAGCCTAACAGAGCGGTGTTACAAGGCATGTTGTTGATCATTCATTGAATGGTAGTGATTGGATATTTAAATTCTTGCTGTCTTGTTAAAAGCCATCAATTGTAGAATAAAAATTATAGACGCACGGTGAGAGTCGATAAATAATGGAAAAACAATCTGAGATTTTGAAAATATGTTTTGAATAAATTTGTTTATTGCTGCAGGGGTGGATTAGGGGGTGGAACAATGGATGAATAAGAATTTTTCAAATGAACTTTCAAAGAAATTTACAACACAAAGAAATTGAAAGAAGTTTAAAATGAAAAAGAAATTTTAAAAACTTTTTGATTGTTTCTCTCCCCTGTTTACTTCAAACTTCATTTCAGCAAATTCTTCTCAGCTAAAAATCCAATTCAAACCCTAGAATGTCAACTTCTTAAGAAACACCCAAAGCCAGTTAACATTGAATCGTTTGATTTATGTCATTTCAGTTCAATGTGTGTCTTAATTGATTATTTTACTTTGCTTTTTATCCATTCATCACGAAATGTGTTGTTTTATAACTCCGCAAACTCTTACACAAATCAAAGTTAAGAACTTACTTGTCAATCATAAATGAAAAAAATTAGTCTCACGAACAGACGATTGAAAAGAACCAGCAAAGACAGAACTTTTAATGAATTCATATTTTCGAGTGTCCGCGATGTGAATTTTAATAGACTTTAAGGCGTTGTTCATCTCATTAGGCGATCGAAGTTGGACGGGAGAATGAATGAATTCTTTAACGACGCATTAATTGGTTCAGTCGGGACATAAATCAACTCACCTCAGGTACGGTCACCTCATATGGTGCATTCACGAACACCGGCGCGTTATCATTAACATCCGATACACGCACAATAATAGGAATGTTTCGATTGCGACGCGTTGATACGACGGTGCATGAAATCTGAGAGAAATTCGTTATCACAATTTAAATCGACCAATTACGAAATGTGCTGACACATACCTGGAATATAATGTGGCTTAAATTGTCTTTATCGCGATCAAGCGGCTTTAATAGCTGCAGCGTTTTTCCGCTGAGTGAAAACACCGGCTCGATCTTCTGGAACACCAGGTCCAGCTTGATGTCTTTGTCAGCATCGCCGAAAATCGGGAGTTCTGGTGGAGACGTTTGTTGTCCAACAACTGCAAAAAGAAAAGCAAGTTTTATTAATTTTTACGAGATGTTAAGCAGGTGTCGAAGCTTCTAACAACAAGTTTTGCTAATGAGAGGCAAACAGCAGCTTTAAATTGCAATTTTCAAATGAATGATCTGCAATTAGTTCGTTTGTAAACAATTTTAATCACGATCTGTAACTTGCAGGGTCTTTGTAAGTTGAAAAAACTCGAGTCAGCGAGTCAGTCATGCAATGGACTTTGCCTTCAATTACTCAAACTTCTTGACACTAGAGTTCTTCGTGATAAATCGCAATTTGCTTTTGCAATCAAGCAAGAAGAACGAGGTTCGCTCGCGACTATGCAATGATATCATCATAAATTTTAAATCGTTAACCCAAAGGTTTTAGTTTCTCCACTCCTGCAGATGGTAAATGGAAACCTCGATGTTGTCATGGGCAGATTTTGAATCCCAAGCCAGTAAAGAACGTATAATTAAGATGCATTCATGGACCGAGTGACTCTGCAGATTTTTAATATTTTTCTTTTTAAAATGTTTCCTTTAAATTATTTAACGACGCTAAAGTAAATTTAAATAAGACGCCGACAGCACGCAATAGCAGTTAAGAAGCAAAAACTTA
This sequence comes from Belgica antarctica, assembly GCA_000775305.1. NCBI lineage: Eukaryota > Metazoa > Arthropoda > Insecta > Diptera > Chironomidae > Belgica > Belgica antarctica. Next base: position 21,097 of record JPYR01000918.1, read on the forward strand.
ATTGGTAGAAATTTTAAGTAATAATAATTAATCTGTCCATTAAGGTTGCTATGAGGCTAATGGATTGTTTGTAGCGGCGCGAGGGAAACGTCAATTTCTTTGTGGGGAGAAGCATGTACAAGACACGAGACATTCAAAAAGGCTGTGGAACAAGCACGGCTTAGCACAGGCGAGTCACTTTCACTCAATCGCGGCCGAATGCGGAGAAAATTATGTCAAAATTACATAAAACGGTTTAATTGATCGTTTAACAAGTTTCGTTTCGGGTTGTCATGGATTGAGGAACGCCAGGAATGACTTGAAGTGTAGACAGACATTGTATGCATTTTGGTAACGAAATGAACGTTGACCTCACAATTATATAGTTTACAATTTCAAAGCGATGTTTCTCATAATCTTAAACAGTTTTCCTACAACTGAGTCCCTTAAAAAGTTGTCACTGGCTTTAAAAATGTAATCGGTACAGGAAAAGTAGCAATAATTGTAAAATATTTCTTAAACATATGCATACACGGAGAATAATATCACTAAACAAGCATCGATCATTCGGCTAATTGCCACTCGGCTCTTTCCACAACAGCGAATTTCATTGAAAATAGCCAAGAACTAGTTTAATTTATCATTTTATTCTTGCTCGTTATGCTACGAAGCAGCACTTGGTGCTATGCAGTCATTAACAAATCCCTTTCCTTGTTTTAGTCAAAGCGAAGAGATGAAAATCTTTTCAGTATGATATCGAAACGTAAAAAGGCTTGCAATAAAAGGAAGAAGAGTGAAAATTTGCATATATGCAAGAAACCTATTGATTAATAAATCTCAATACGATCTGTTTCCACTGGAAAAGCATTTCAATTGGATAATTTTTTAATGTTTCTTCTATTCCCATCTCATTCAAGCTTTCGTGTTATAATTTCTTATTTTCAGATTATATCGGAGAACCAAATGCCAGAAGGGAACGCAGTCAACTCCTACTTGATCGAAACTGTAACGAACTGTTAAAAAACTGGTCGAAACTTATGGACAATCCCGAGCGATATGCTCGCGTAAAGTTCTTTACCGTTGGCCATATAATTTTCCATAATTTACCATTCTCGTTTAACGAGATGAAAAAGTGCTTTTTATGCAAACTGGTGCAATTCAACGCTGGACGATAAATTGAAGCTGTCTCAAAGACTTTGACTTGCTTCAACTTGTTCCTTGTTTTGACTTTCATGCGATATCGAAAATACAGTTGTTAGAAAATGTCAAAATTTGTTAGTTTTCATTGAAGTTTCATTGCACCAGTGTCGTCACTCAATGGTCTAGCAGTATGTTGAGACTTCAAGCTTTCAAGTGTTAAAGTCTTACTGAAATTGTTGTGCTATTCTACACAAGAAGTTTCCGATTAAATAAAATCAAAAGTAACTGCAAAAGGCTACACTTGAACTCCGTAGCAAGATCGTGTGTGCATCAAGTCTTGCACACACGATCTCGTGTAATTTAATCCAATAACACTACTAGCAAGAACATTATCGCTTGAAAGGAGATCAAACTGGTACTTACAGTCTCCCCTACTCTCTTCGATGTCCAAGATTATGTTTGTCTGACCAGTCTCAACATCGCAAAGGTTCAACTTTGCTTCGATTCCATAAGCTAAGAGATTTATTAAGACTAAGAGTTTGAGGGGATTTGTGAGTCTGTTGGTGATTGAAGTCCATCGAGTTAGCGGCTGCAAAGAAAATAAAAAGATGTCAGAATTAATTTATTGATTCAAGAGTTTACGAACGTTCAAAGCAGCCATTAAACACTCAGAGAAGCCCTTCCAGAGTCGATCGTTGTTGACACAACGCAAATTTACAAGTGATTAAATATTTATCGAACGTTTCGCATGATTTACATCGTCAAATTAATCATTCATCACGTTTAATAGCAACTTGTATCGATCACAATAAAATTCCCTCTTCGAAGCGGTAACTTTTGCATTTTATTTCAAGAGTTTTCAATCGAACAAATTATCGTCGAACAAGCGGCGTGCTGATTCAGAAACTTCAGCAGGCACAAAAGAATTGCTGAACCTTGGAACGAGAAGTCTTCATAGGAAATCCATTTCAACCAGTTTTCATAATTTTCACATGAATGCATTCCGTATTAGCTGACAAAACAACTCCAAACGCAAGCGACTTCAACTTCCACTTGATTTCAGTGAGAAAACACTTGTTGACTGTTTGGCCGACTTTGCCTTTTCTTCGAGAAGAAGAATTTTTCTTTCTCCGCTTCTTTTGTTACGAATTTAATCTTCAGTAGTGGAATTAGCACGTCAAGTGGGTCACTCACGACACTCGTCGCTTCTCATCTTCAGACGCTTTAAACATCCGTTAAATCTCAGGTTTCTTTATCAGCGACAATCGTGAAGCGGCTGCGAATCACTTCGCAATTGCAATTGAAACAGCTTCAAATTATGGTCAACTCAAAACACTTCAAGATTGAATTACCATCGACTCGAATATCTCTGAGCGACATTTATTTTTGCTATTTTTAAGCCGAGTCTGCTCTCATGGCGAGCGGAAAATTTAGACTTTGAGAAGACTTTCGGATGCGAGAAAATTTTAGTT
>JPYR01000919.1:0-16022 GCA_000775305.1 Belgica antarctica
ATCTCACCCCACCCTCCTCAACATCATTTGCATTTACAGTCCGCTCAGATCAATGACGGAAACGAAAGCATAAGGTGTGGTAATGACAAAATTGAAAAATCAACAAACCTGCATTTCAATTCCATCATCTGATATTGATTCCTAACAGACTAACAGACAAATAGACAATTATGTAATTGAAACGTTAAGCGGTTAGCAAAATCACTACTGATGACTTTTCCCTGAGCACTCCGAACGATGCTTGGAAGTCTTCTCAAAAAAGAAACGCTGAGAAATAAATTTAAAGTACGCACATACAGGACGGATTCATTAACATCAACAAGACAAAGCTTTTAACTCGTAGAGTGCCATCAAGACGAGGGTCGTTCAAGAACACTTCTCATGAGTGAAATTTAATTTTAAAGCTGCTTGTTTAATTCTATTTAAAGCTCATGCCCGGAAGAGTGGAGTGCTCCAAACAACTTGAATCACGAGGAATAATTAAGAGAAGTCAACAAATTCCTTAATCTTCTTTTTCTCGTTTTTCATACTTTTTCTGACTTCTTTCCGTTTCTTAATTAAAACCGATGCTTTGTATAAAGAACATGACTGTCTGTCCCATTCCCCTGTGCCATGAATCATTTCGTTGTAATTGCATGAAACATGAATGTTTTGCTGAAAAGAATTTAAAGCGAGAGATAACCACCGACCGCGAAGATGATTAAAAAGCTTCGGGCAAGCGGGGGAGAATAAAAAGCAATTAATTTGATTACTTGAGTGATTGGCACAATTCGCCACGGGTGATAAGTCATTGAGTGAAATTAAGGTGAAAATTTACGCAGCAGCACTGTTGTTGTGAAGACTCAATTTTGCCTTTTTTCAACTCCATAAATCTCAAAAGCATCAACAAAGAATTACCGAAACAATGAACGCTGATTTTAAGAGTTGTTGAGTCGAAAAGGATTATATTTCACGAGGGTCGTGGTATTTTGGCCATTAAGTTACAAGAAAAGAGAGTTTTGATGCTGACCTTTGGGAAAATGTTTAAATTTAGAATGTCGATTTTAAAGAAAAATTCTTAAAAATTCGGAAATATTAAAGAAATTCAATTTATAACAGCTTCGTCAGAAACTTGAAATTCTTTGATATTTTTCAAGATACATCGCAGCGTGGCTTCAATTTCAGCTTTCAACCCAACTGAATATTTTATGAATTTTTTATATATATTTTTCATACATTTTTCAAAGCAAGCTCGGAATTCAGCTACATATTTTTTTAACAAAAAACTGGAAAAAGGAACTTTGTGCGGAGCCCTTTTATAAAATATATATTATGCCATGTTTTTCTAAGAAATTTTTAATAGAATTTCAGCCTCCGTCTTTCGATTGATCTGCAAAATGATTTTTTTTGCTGAAACGTAAACGAGTTTTCGTGAATTTCTTTTCATGGAATAATGTAAATTGTACCTTTCTTGTACAAAAAGTCAGAAACTGAGGTCGTTAGAAGCCACTTCGAACCCATCTTTTACTCACCAAGAGGATTTACGACCAGCTTAAACTGTTAAAAGTAAAGAAAACGCAAAACTTTCTTCACCAGCCGTTGAAGAACTTTGCTGTCTACTTAAGCGGCTAAGAAAATAAAACAGTTACAACTTTGCACACGAAAGCTTTCGCCCACAGAATGGCAAGTTGACCTAAAATTTACATTTCAAATGACAGCTGTAGGAATTAAAGACGACTTGAAACGTTGCACATAAAAATTCTAATTAGGGTTCATTTATAAATTATGGTTACTGAAAAATGAAGATAAAACTCTGTTTTTCCCGCAATTTTCTATTGGTTAAACAGTTGAAAAATAAATAAGCGAGAAAAGGGTTCTTTTTTTAAAATGTTGTATCGAAACCTTGGAAATTTTTGTGCGTCAACAACTTTGCGTTCAGATGCTTTGCTTTTTCCAAATTTCTCGGCAATTGAAGTAATGAATTTTTTTAAAATACGTAGCTTTCTAGGTCAGTGACGTTTGTTTCTCGCTTCAATTCATTTGCACGTTGAGTGAATCAACGTTGAGAACTGAAAAAAATTCCTTTGACTTAAAACACAATTTTCTTTTCAGAAACTTTTCCTTTCTCCTTTAATAATGTAAATAGTCATTTTCACGTCTCATAAAGTTTTAAGCGATAGTCTTGCTTCTGTTTAAATTGTTCTAGCTTTTGTTTCCACGAAATTACGTTTTCTTTCCTTAACTTCTGTCAGACATGCAGATAAGACTTATCGAATCATTAAACTATCGTTAACATAGCTAATATGATTAATATTGATGAGTTTTCCCGTGTCCCTTTGTGATGAGAAATTGATAATCTTTCAGGTCATTTGGTGATGGGAATCAGCCTGACCGCAGAATCAGCCGCTTCGTGATTGAAAATCTATCCATTTTTATGTGTCAATCCCAAATTTGAAATCACCACTAACCCACTCGAACCGCAATTTAAAAAATATTTGATTACAACCACTATTTACACTTCTTAAAATTTCACAAAGACATCCATCAAACATTTAATAGAGTTTTTGGCCATTAAAAAATATCAGCTTATGACACTTCTGTAAAACTTTCTCCTACGTTTGTAAAATAATCTCAAAATACCTACATTTTAAGCATTTTCATCTTCGACAACCGACTCAGTAATAACATAAAACCAAACTGTTCATGGAATCGGAAAACTTTAAAATTGTTTTAGGGGCTCTTTAATCTCGTTTAATAGTTTTCCGATACCAATTTTCGATCGTTAAGCGATTAGGCAAATTATTAATTTACTGAAATAATTGGTCGTGATAAGACTAAAGCAAAGGTTCACAACAAAGTTTCATGTCATCGGGGGCGTACCATGTGTGCTGATCAAATTCGTCTTCAGTGCAAGCCAGGGGAATTGATTTATGATAGAGAAATTGGTTTAGAAATATTCCTGGGAAAATATTGACTGAAAAGTTAGAATAGTTGAGAAAAATCGACTAGATTTCAGCATTTAAATCCGTTGTTTATGTAACAGTCTTTCACTTAAAACAAGCTGAAGTTTTAAAGAAAACTTTGAGAAAATTCTTTGCTTGCATGAAATCTTTAAGAAGGTTTAAATGAATTGCAGCGCCTACAATTTCTGTTCCAAGATTTTCTCCAAACCTTCAGAGTATTCCTAGCAAAAGACTGAAGCTGCCAAGATAATATATTTGATTCCAAAGCTTTAAACTCGATTAAAGAATTCTTCTTTCGGCTTAGATTCGAGACGACTTTGTTTTATGAAATTTACAAGACTAAAAGCTTTTCGCTTTGTGTTCTGGACATTTTACGAACTTTGTAAGATCGAAAGACTCAGGAAGTCAAGTTTGAACTACGAAATGTATCAGAAATGGAAAATTTCATTAAAATTCAAGACTTTTCAGATTGGAATCGGTAAAAGCTGCATGAGATAGAAATCTTGTTGTGTCACTTGGCTTTATCGTCATCACCGTTTCATTATCACATTTACTTGCTGCTTTCTATAGCAAAATGGTTTCTTCGTCCATTGAGTAAATCTAGCCTGGGCGTCTGAATTTGACAATCAGTCGTTGAGCGAAAAATCTCTTTTCTATCCCGTGTTGACTCAAAGTTGTGAAGAGTGAAAATAAATTATCTAGCGAGATTTAAAAAGTTTTTCAGTGCGCGCCAGAGCGCTATCCAGATCACCCGCTGGTTGTGACTTAATTAATTCTTGTGATTGTCGTCAACAAAACTCTTATAAGTTCGTCTCGTTGGTTGTGTTTGTCCGGGGTCCGTTCACGTTCACCAGCGAGTACCTCGATGACATCTCCGCTCCCATCTTTCGACTTCCGCCCATTATCGTTGTAACGTTATTTCCATTAGCTGATAACGATCGCTTCCAAAAAATCTCCTTGAAGGTCTCGCGGAACTGCCGACTCATACCACAGTACAGCGCGAAGTTGACCGGATACGAGAGAATTAGGAAGAAATTAGCGAATAGAATACATAAGTTGGCTATTCGGTAGTCGAGAAAGTTCATGAACAGTGAGCTGAAAACGTGAAGGGCTGTGATTATGGCCAACGGTATCTCTACGATAAGAAACACTGACACAACGATTATCAACATCAATGTCGTGCAGTTCTTGTCATTAGCCCTTTTTGATTTTTTGTAGCACTTGTCAAAAAGCTTTTGTCGCTTCTGTTGAGCTAATCTCATTGCTCGAAACAGAAGGATGTTCAACAGTATGAGCATTATACACGGCAACAAATGCACGAAGATAACCCGGAACATGAAATAAAATGTGAAGTAGGCATCCTCGCCAACGTAACTCTCGACCCAGTCGGCCAGCTTTTGGTGGCACACAAGATATCGCTCACCATTCCAGACCGTTTCCACAGGCACATAAACTCTGTGAGGGCGAGAAAAATGTTTTCGTGAGTTTATCTGGTGTTTGGTAAGAGCCAATTGACAGGAAGCGTTAAAAAGCCTGCGTTGTATTAAGAAAATCCTTCTTAGCCCGGAAATAATTAGGGATATAAATCTACCACACTTCCGGGTCGAAAAGAAGAAATCCTTCGGGCTTCAATAAATGTCTTCGAATCCCAACCCGTACATACTGAACAGCTTAATCTTTTATCCCACTGACAAGTCGTCATTCCTTCCTAGAACGATTCACTGTACAACGATGCAACATTAAAGCTTACGTGTCAAAAAAGCGAGTACTCTGGTGTATGACTGCAGCGATGATTATGTATAAAATGCTGCGCCGTACTTTGGGCATTGTGAGGAAAATTCTTGCCAGTGGCGCGTGGCATACGTAGATGTACCTGTATGATGTAAAATATCAATAATTTGTGGTATGAACGAAACAGCTTGCATGAATGTTTCATCGACGCTACTTACCGCTGAAAGGCAAGCGCGACTGTTAACCAAATACTTGCGGTGTGGAACAGTGAGGGAAGCGTCTCGTTGAGAAAATAATAAATGTAACAGAAACTGACGGGACCCAAGGGCCGATCATGGTTTTGCAATGTGTACATGTAGATGAGGCCAGGCGCAGGAAAGAGAATCGTTACAAAGTCACATAGTGCCATGCCTACGCAAATAGTGCATATCAAGCGTGAAACGAATGAAGAGAAAAGTTTTTTATTTGCATTTGTTTGCACACCGTTTGATGTATGCAATACCGACCTAATAGAACTGTGTTTGTTGGTGTCTGCATGTTCTTCTTTGACAGCACAACGACAATGGCTGAATTGGCAATAAGCGTAATGAGAATGAAGAACGGTGCGATAAAACCTGAGAATAGAAATCAATTAGTGCCGGTTAAGCAAATGTTGCTTCCCAGGCCTTGCCGTTGGCGCCTTGGGGTAACCTTCGATTTGCAGAAGCCCGGAGACTGTTCAAGTGCTAGCAAAAAGTGTAAAAAATGAACGTCAAGCGAAGATATTTTTTTTTCGCGCTAGAAACTGCATTTGGCACGTTTAGCTAGCCACACATTTCAACCGTTTTAACTTGTCAAGTGTCCAGGCTCTGAAATCCAGAAGGTTTCGTTCAAAGTTAAACTCACCGTACAACGGAACTGAAAAGTTTAGTGCAGTGTCGCAAGATACATTGAGATATGTTAGGTTCTGATAGGTAAAGCTCGGGCAAAAGGGGTTGCTGAAATTGCCGTCGATAGCACCGTCGATTATATCTTCGAACGGAAACATCGCATCGACATCATCAAATTGCTGGCTTTCATTGTAGAACGGCGTTGTGTAGATAGTCAGATTATAAAGCTGCTGTTCCAGGTTCATGTTGCTATGCTGCAGACTCCTGATAGAACCCATAAATATCCCTCAAATGGTCTTTAAACTCCTTTTACAAATTCTTTTCTTCGTTTTGTGTTCGTTCAACGTTCGTACAGGCACTGGGAGCTGTTATCGAGTTGCTGTAAAAATGCAACAGAGAGAAGAGACAGCTACAGACACCTTTGTTTTACGCTCTGGCATCCGACGACGCTTCAAGCAGCAGTTATAAATTTTTCAGCGTGGATAAAGTTGGACAGAGAAGGAAAAGTTCTCTGAGTGACACACATTTCAAAAACATATTTCTCGCAATAGGTGTAAGTAGTAAACAATTCCAGTACATCTGCACAACATTCACATGAAGGGAGATGATTCAAAAAAGTGGAAAAACTTCAGTGTTGAGTGAAAATGTATTTTGTATGCTTAACTTCAAGACAGCACGCTGTGCTGGCAGCTTAAACACTCGAGAAGTGAAGCACTGTTGAATTTATGTATGGAAGTTAATGAAAACACTGACAACGGTGATTTTATTTAAAACAGTATTTTCACATCGTTGCTGTCGAGCGATAGTGTTGTTCACTTTCGAAATTTGTTTAGATTTTTGAGATGCACTCAAGTAAAATTGCATTTGCATTCAAGCGTTCACAAGAAAAAATCTTAAAGTGTTTCCAAGTTGTTTTGTCAGTTTGTCAGTTTCTTCTTTTACTTCTAAACTTTTTTCGTATCTGCAATGTTTATCCCTTGCATTGATGATCACTAAAATTCACATTTGGCTGATTGAAAATTTATCTCTTAGCTTCGATTTCACACGAATTTGATTTCACTCTTTTTCGAACTTTATTGCTGGAGAAAGATTAAACAGAGCTCAATCTCGACGCTGCAAAGCAATTACGGAAGTTGACTTTGAAGTTTTCTGCATGATTTCACCACAACACATTTCTTTTCTAATTTAAGCTGGATTCAATTCATAGAGCGAGTGTAATTGACATCGGGAAAGCTTCTTTTGAACGAAGCTTTCAAAGTAATTTAAATTTCTATTAAAGGGTTGCACCAAAGACGAAGGCAAGCAACAATATGCTAAACTTTCCCTTTTTTCAATTAAAACCAACTCCGTTTCATCCTTCGGCCCCATCTTCTCGGAAATTTCAGTTCTATTCTTTGCTCAACAACTTCTTTCCTTTGTATTTATTTATGATTGCACAGCCGTGAACCGTCCCGTAGCGATCATTTAAATATTTTGAAGCGACAGAAAAAATCAGATTCGATATTAATTCTAACGACAACTAAAAGACACGAATTCATCAGCCACTGATACAGCGACCCGGGCCTCTAGAAAATGGCATTTCAAAAGCCAAAACAAGCTTTCAATCGAATTGAAAGCAAGCAAGAAGATTTTGTGGAATTTACTTTGCATTGTCTAATGCACTGTTGGATCTATCGCAATAATCCCTCTTGCTATCGTGAGATTCAAGCAAGAAATTCGTCTAATAATTCAATTTCACAGAAAAGTGCCGAAGAAAGTTGTAATGAAAAAGGTCAGAAAGACTGTGTAGTGTTGGCAGGAATTCAGAGATTGCGTCTTAGAATTTTAGAACAAAATTGTTTTGCTTCTTTAAAAAACACAAACAGTAGAAATTTGAGCCTTTAAAGCTATTCAGTTACACAAGAAGATTCGAAGAAATTGTCAACAAAGAAATTTTTTATGATTTTTTTTAAAAATAAAAATTCTCAACTTCAGTTTAAAGCACGCCAATCCAAAATTCGGGAGAAGCCAGCTTGCAATTAAATGAGATGATAGATGAAAATGGCATAAAAAAAAGGTTTTTGGAAACAAGAAAAGTCTCCGAAAGCGCACGAAAAAAGTCTCGAAGGCGTGAAAGCGAAGAAAATCGTCGCGAAGTCCAGTCACCAGTGTTTTTATGCCAACATGAATTCTTTCGCTAGGTGATGACGGGCTGGAACAGCTATTGAGCGCGTATTTAGCGGGAATTAAAATAAGCATTTCTTTAATCGCTGTCGTTAAAACGGTTGTTGATGGCAGCCACATGGGGAAGAAATCGAAGCGAGCGGAAAATGAATCAAAATGCTGAGTTGAAGCAGATGTAATCGTTTTCTGCTATTTATAGTGCCAGTCATCGTCACGTCTTCAACTCATATTTGCCTTTTATCAGCGACAGTTGGCATTAAAATGTGAAATGAGAGATTAACGAGTTTTAAAGCTGAATGCGGGCGACGATTTGTTCCTTCACCCAGAAGAATTGCTTTCCTTTTTAACTGAATTCTCAACACTTCAGTTGCTTGCAAAGACGAAGCAATAAAGCTTTGAACATCAAATTTATTTACAATCATACTATGAGCAGTTTTCATAAAATGTAATTTAATTCCAAATCGCATAAAGTTGAGAATCGTTGTGTACATCGATCGAGTAAACACTCGAAATATTTTCCTCGAATTTTTTCCGCCAAAAGCAGAAGCTATTAAGATAACTCGGAGTGAATTCCACACGAATCTTATCGAAATAAACTCAAGTGATAATCAGAAACGAAATTATTTCCAATTTGTTGATGCGAGGCGAACGTGTAGCTTTTGAATCAAGAACAACCTTTCAATTTAGGACAAGTTTAAGTGCTGTGCTTTGAAAACTTTTATTTTCCTTCAATCTCTCTCGTCTCCACTCCACCACATGTTTTAATCTTCATTTTAGTGCTTCACTTAATTACACCACTCGATTCTCTTACTTTTTCTGAGAATTTCAATTATTGACATCATGGTGATTGACATCCATTAAAATCACTCATTATCTTCATCTGGACATCATTAATTTTCTTACACCGAATTATCGATATCCATTGAAATCCATGGAGACACTTGCAATACCAACGAGCCGGATCAACGGCGAAAAATAAACTAGCTGCGAAATCTCAATTGCTTTCTGATGTAGTCGGATGGAAGACTTCGTGGAAGTGAAAAGGAACGCATGCGCTTTCCACTGGGCACGATCGTCGAAAGCTTTCCATGCTTCGATGGTGCTTGATTATTTTCTCCTTTAATGAAGCGTGCAAGGCGCTGCGTAGGCGGATAAAGCTGGTTAAAAGCTGTTTGAATGACGCACAAGAGAAATTTTCTTTCTTCGTTGAAGCAAATTTTCATTTAACTTGATGAGTTAATTGAAGCCGAAGCACCGGCTGATAACATCATCAGTCGATCAACGTTTAGTTCTTGCAATAATAAGCTGACAAGAATAAAATAAAGCCTTAAAAAGTTTATCGTGCATCAAACTTGACAATAATTTAACGGCCAATTCGAATTCTGCTTGACTCACTTGACTCTAACTTGACTCTTGAGTCATCAAGAAAAACGTAAACAAATGGTGAAATTGTAGGCTTTCTTATTAATTAATAAAGAATGCTAAGAAACATCACGGAATCAATCCTGCTGGTCCTCGAAGAAAGCAGTAAGTAAAGCGATGAATGAACATAAATTCGACGCCGCAAAATAATCAATTTCTTTTTTCGCAGTCACAAACCAATTTACAGATTTTCAAATTAATTTGTTGCAAACGTTTTCTTTTATCCTGTTCTGTAACATCGTGCTGATAATCATCTTCTGGAGCCGCTACGGACAGACCATTTCCAGTCACTTCATCCGTTCCAGCACATTGATTGAAATCGAAAAGTTACGGAAGTCAGTGGAGAAATTGCGACTTCCTCGCGAACATACTGCACGCATTTAAACTAATCGACGATGGACCAAGCCAAAGCGAGCGCAAAAGATACCGCAAGTAAGATTAAGAACTTCTTCTTGAAGAAGAAGAGTGAAGCGAAGTTTAAGACAGCTGGACCAGGCCGAAAGCTCAACGACGAAAATGCTGCGTCATCGTCGAAGGGATCCCAAGGAAAAAAACCTAAAGACGTTTACGTTCCTGTCAAAAGGGACGACCTGACTGATGCAGCGAAAAACGCTCGCGATGCTGCTATGAGACGTTTGACTGACACCAACAAGCCAAAGCCTTTGAACGTCTCGCTAATTGCCATCAAAGAGCAGGCCAGAAAGGAGCTTGAAGAACAGCGCAAGACTGAAGCAGTTGGAGCTGCAAGTTCCAATCTCAAGCAGATCAGCATCACAAACGAGAAGAAAGATTACACAATTGACGGTGTTTTCTTTGCTTGTCCCCTTGTCAGCGATGAAATTTTGCCGAAGAAAGAGTGGAAAACCAAAATCAAGGAGTTTTTATACGATCAACTTGAAGCTGACCCAGGCTTGTCGTCGTGTTTAATCATCAAGAACTGCAACACCTTAGACAAAGCAGAAGATTGCATCGAAACGCTAAAGAAATATTTGCAGAACATCATCGGAAATCCTGATGAACCAAAATTCCAAAAAATCCGAACGAGTAATCGGATCTTCTGCGAGAAAGTCGCGAATGCCGAGGGCAGCACCGAGTTTCTAAAGGCCGCCGGCTTCCAAGAACAGCTTGTTGACGGCGAAAAATTTCTTGTGTGGTCATCCGATTATCCAATTGAAATTCTGATTCAGCTGATCGAGGCCTTGGATTTGTGTGAAGTCATCAGTCTTGAGTTGGACCGCAACATGAAGGTCCTTCTGCCATCGCAGATTCAGAACGTTAACTTGCCGCCAGAGTTCTTCAGAATTTCACCGGAAGAGATGAAGAAGGAACAACAAGCTAGGTAAGTGGGCGGTTTTGTAGGCGAAAACAGAGGAAAAGCAGGGTTTTACTGTGAAATGTCTCAAGTTAAACCTTCAAACATTTTCACTTTTAACCGCTGTAAATCCCCTTATACATCCACTCTAAAAATCAATTTAGTTTTTTTCTTTGCGGTGTTAAGACTCTCCAATTGTATAACTAAAAAAACTCTTGATAATCGTTTGAGACTCTCTTAAAAGACGGCAAGAACTGTTCTTAAATCGAATTACGTAGACTCTTTATAGCCAATCTGTGTTTATAGATCAAATATTTGTATATTTATAGAGTCGCGGCCTTGGAAGACGCTCAAATATTAAAAACAAAAGCTATGCGTGAAAACGAAGAAAAACGATACGCTAAAAACTTCAAATATTCATTAATTAAAATTCGATTTCCTGACGGAATCTTTCTTCAGGTGAGTCTGCTTTTGATTTGGAACAAACAACTAATTAAGGATGTTGTTGAGTTCTGTCACGGAAAGATGTGGGAAGAAAATTCAATGATTTCAAATACATTTTTCTTTGTCAAAACTTCTGAATAGCCAAAAACAGTAAAATCTGAACAACAAACTGATTAGATAAAGTGGAATCGACACAATGAAATTATTTAATCAATATTTTCCAAAACAGGGAACGTTTGCGTCTCACGAGAAGCTGTCTTGTGTCTTTGAGTTCGTCATCTCAGCCCTTCAGCATGAATCTGCTGGGTTTTCTTTGATCGGCCCCGACAACCAGAAGTTTTCAAACGAAGACGTCGACCAAACACTAGTTTCGTTGAGGTAAATCATCGATTCAATGACGATTTGAATAGTTTTTAACGGACTAATTATTTTATTGCCCACAGATTGGTTCCAAACGCGTCGCTGAAGTTTACGAGCGAGTCAACTGAAAATTCGCAGGAATTCTTGAAAGAAGAGCTGGTAATGCTGATCCAACCGCTGTAGATTTATAAACTTAATCATACCTTAATGTCTTGTTTTCGATGTTTTTTTTCCGTTCAGCCCATGCTGACGCTTCTCGCTATAACTTTTTGTCATAACGACTCTAATTTATTTATTGCCTGGAAATTTAAATAAAAAAAGTTTTTAAAATTCAAATTTGTATTTTTCTCTCTTAACATTCTTCGCCGGGGATTCTTTTTATTATCTTCCTGATTGAACAGAAGCTTGCGCAATCGATGCCTAATTACTCTCAGCAGCTTTGACAGGTGCAGATTTGTCTTTGCCTAGCGAGGTGTTTGCGCTGTAGAGATACCATCAAGGTGCGGTGATGCTGAGGTTCATTGACTTAAGCCAAGAATAAACTATATCTAAAGAGATGTAACATGTGGCTTAGCTTGGATCTTGCCAAACACGGTTTTCACTTCGAAACTTAAAAATTTAACGGCTGCACCTGCTGAAATTTCGACAATTCAAAATCCCGTGTTGTCAACCCTAAGTTTTGGCATAAGGAAGCACATTTTGGGGTATTTTCGGTGGAAATCAATAGTTTTGGTTTCCTGTGATATCCGCGTCGGAGTCCTAAGTCGGAGAAATAAACGAGTGAGAGAAAAATGTGAAATTCGAGATGAGTCAATCTTAAAATCCGCGATTTGGAGAATAATACATTTTCTCCTTCAATCGGCAGAAAATATCGCAACCGGACCCAACAAATTCACACAACACAACTCGACGGAAACTTCACCGATACATCCAGAAACGACGGGCGCAACATAAACAGCGAGCTGGAGCCATCGGATTGGGTCAGGTCTGCACAGCCAAGACGGAATTTCTCCGTGAAGAAAGTTTTGACGTGACTACGACGACGACGTTTGCGACGAGTGCAACGAGCCGTTGCTGAAGGTTCTCGAGATTTTTAATTCGAGCCTTGTCAACACCTTGTTTAAAGGCAAAGAGAATGTCTAGTACAACGAACTGGAGATAGGGAAGGAGAAGCAACGCATTGAACGACAAGCAAAGTCAAGTCAAGCCCGCAAGCGGAAAGCAGAGAAGGATCAAAGTACCCAAGACAATACTCAGCGCTGCGTAAAGTAGGCAGATGCTCACAACTCGGTAAAAATAGATTTTTGATCGCGCTAGCTAGCCTTCGATCACAAATAATAATTTTAATATTCATATTCCTGGTCATAATTGAATAAATAGCAACAAATTGTCAAAAATGTAGTTCACTTAGAGATTTTCGTAGCTCAGAGAGTGCTCTGGATGCTTTGCAGGTCTGTTAGTAGACTTCAAGGTGAAAATCGATCGAACCTCGACGTTGGGTAGACGAGGCTTTGTTGCTCGCGGTTAAAATCACTTAAGTCACTTTTTCGCAGCTCGGGTCATTTCCAGATACTTCTGCTGCAGTAGTTGATCGCCGCTAAAGGTTTGCTGAGTCGTTTTCGCTTTTAATCGAGCGCTACGAGATATTTTTGAGTCAAATCGGCACTTTTCGCTCATTGTTCACGGTTTTCGACTTGGGTCCGTCCAAAAGTGACGGAAAAGGTCTGGGCCTTTTTTGCAATTTTGCGTTTTCCACCGGAAATATCCTCTGGCTACTTTCATTGTGCCGAAACTTGGGGTTGACCACACGTGATTTTGAATTTTCGACACTTTTGACGGCAGTTACGTTTTCTTGGTTCAAAATTGTGATTATTTTCGACACGTTACATCTCTTTAGATATAGTTTATTCTTGCTTAAGCGCAAAAAGTTGCTTAAAACTGTGCTGAAATGTGTGAATTCTCGCGTTTGCGTCTTAGGCGATCGAATCACTTGCGTCGCGTAGGCCAATAATTGAGCCAGTAATAAGGAACTCGCTTATTGAATTAATAAACACCGCCTCAAAAAAGATTCTAAAAAAATTTTTGGTTTTTGAATGCGAATCTTTGTTTTGTCAATATTTAAAGAGTCACCAAACGTGTGTTCAAATTTCAGTATCTGATTGTCAAAGCTCAACACGAAGAAGAACCTGTTATCCATCAAACGCCTGCGACTTCTGTATTAACCTAGTTTAAAACGAGGTAATTATTCACACGGAAACGAAATCAATCTCGGGTTTCCTCTGCTCGAACGGGCCATGAGCTTGGCTTTGAGAATCTACGCAACTTGTCAAACTTGCTCTGCAAAGAATGTCATACTTGAGATGAGTTTGCTTTGCACACCGTATTAAGTTTTAACGTTGTTTTTTAAGTATGGAAGTTCTAGGAAGACACTTGGCATTAAAGTTGACCAAGTATCTCTACACATTATCGATCGACAGCTTCCTTAATCGACCAGCCTTCACATTGACGTCAATTCAGTCGCGCTTTTGGTGTTAAAGCTTGCGCCGTCAGACACACTGAGAAAAAGTTTTGATGTTAAGATCACCGGCAATGACAGTGCCAAGCGGCTTAAGTCCAATCTTCACAAATTAATCGTCCACAAGTATTTATGAAAATATGCTGCGCGAAGTCTTCCAATTAATTATTAAAGTCAATGTTCATTGAAACTTTTATTTTCATTTTGATTCGATCGGTTTCACCGGTGCTTTTTGTCTTCTTCGTTTCTCCCTTGCTTAACAAGTTAATTCAGGTTTTTTGCCTTCGCCTACCAATTATTTTGTCAGAAAACTTAAAAGTCTTTAGCCTTCCTTGAGAGCCAAACGTTCAAACGTTAATATTTGAAAACATCAAGATGTAAAAACCCGAACTCAAGTCGCCGTGACATTTTTGCAGCATTGTTCTTCCTATTTGATTAAACCGGGCAAGCATCTTATCGCCTGTCGCTTGCAAAATTTTAAATTCTTCGGTATGGTTACTCTGTCTTCATTGAGCCCAATTATCAACTACCTTAATTGCTCGAAGCTTTTTAATTTTTTTACAGCATTCTAAAAAAGTTTCGCGCTTCATCCGAAAAAATCAGCCGACCTTGAATTATTTATGAGCTTCTTCTCACTGAACCCGTATTGCCTGTTGTGGCTTCTCTTGTTCGACACGAGTTTCAGATAAGCATAAAAATATTGTGCGAGGTGGGCATACTGAAGCGAAATGCGAGACAATTTTTAAGGACTTTTGTGTCATAAAAGCGACGAAAATTGTTGGCACCTTGGTTGACGCTGGTAAAAGTCCACGTCATGTCGAATAAACTTGGAAAACTTCTTTCTAAACAAAACACGTCATTCACTCAACGAAATCTTCGATTTTCCGTCAGTTTATTTTCCAGGGTTTACTGCTAAAACACGCAGCTTTATGAACATCTTTTATTGGTCACAAAATTGATTTCGAACAAAGAGATGCTGCTATGAACATAAGTCTCGTGAAGATATCATTCAAATGTCAATAGAAAACTGTTAATCAATTGTTCACGATCTCAAACGAAAGGAAAAGTCAGCAGTGAATCATTTGTAAAGCTTCATCGACCACTTGCGCTTCCACTTATCGCTTGCCGCCCATTCAGATAAATTATGTAATTGTTTGTACGTTGGTTAGCTTATTGAATGTAGAAAGAACTAAAAATAAACCTGTTGAGAAATACCGGGCTGCCAAACTGGAGAGAATGAAGAAGAACAAAAACATGAAAATGGAAGATACACCGGACAAGACTAATCTGATGAGCTCACGGAACCTTCAAAAGAACCTTCACGACTTAAGAACAGGCGAGACAAAGTCACGTTTCTAAGCACTTTGCTCTTGTGCAGCTGCTGAGATCAACGGCTTTGCTTAGAAACTGTAATTATTTATTAAGCGTCAAAGAAAGTGGCGATTCAAACATTAAATGTTTGGAACCATAACAAAATCATACTGACCAAAATCAGAAGCGACAAAATCATACTTAAAAGTGAATTTGGACCAAAATCATACTGTTTTCAAATCCGAAAACCATTAAAATTTGTTTTTTTATACCGCACCATCTTTTCTTAGCAGAAGCATGGAATCATATTTTTTGATTTCAACTTTTTTTAAGCGGAAACAACGCCAAATGATGTTCCAGTCTCTCCCTGCAGTTTTTGCCAAGACAAAATAAAAAAGTTGTCTTTTCCCCTAATTCACATGCTGGTCAATCAAGATGGTGTTGGTCTTATTCACCTTGGAGTGCGTGAACTTTTTAGTGGACATTTAGTTTAGTTGTGCGACTGAAAGACTATTAAAGGGTCATCAAACAGTAAATTAGCGTATAATTTTGAAGCAGTATGATTCTGTCGCTTCTGATTTTGGTTTGTGTGATTTTGTTATGGTTCCTAAATGTTTAGTGCCATTTTAATTGAGTTTCAATTTCATCGACAACCAAGAGTGTCAAGCAATTATTTGAACTTGACCAGTTGGTCTTCAAAATGTTATATTTTAAAAACAAATTTATTATTCAACCTACTTCGCTTCCGTCACAAATCATTAACGATGTTATTTTTTAAATCGCTATCATCTGTCTCGTTACAGGCCCACCAGGATTTTCAACGATACCGAAAGCTCCACATTCTAATTTAATTATTTACATTTATAGCTGGCCGTTAGCACACATTAGAATAACAATGCGTTGAGAAGCGAATCAAAAGATCAAAGTTGGCCAAACGAGATTCTAACGAAACC
>JPYR01000920.1:12567-23611 GCA_000775305.1 Belgica antarctica
AACAAATTGGAGCTTGACGCTTCCATGTCGTAGTCGAAGGTCCAAATTTTGTCTCTTGCGTCATCAACATGCCTTCGTACGCAGCGCCTAAACTCCTTCATTGATGTGCTGTCATCCTTGCAGGTGGTCAAATCCACAACAAGATCTTTGATGATGTCGTTTGCGTCATCTCTGGCATACTCGGGGATCCCATCGAGTTCTAACAGTGCAGAAATCCTCACAGTTGCCTCGTTAATGAGCTTTTCAATTGTGGCCATATCCATAATGCCCGGAATTTCCAAAGAAGGAACCTGAATCAACATAATTTTGACAATACACGATAAATTCCATTAGGTTTCAATCGTACCTGTGGCAGAAAACTTTGCTGAATTGATCCAATCACAAAGCACTGAAAAATTAAAATAATCCCAGAGAACTGAAACATTGCTTCAAGCTCCAAGCTCGACAAAGACTCAAAAATGTTTCTCGCCTCAGAGTTTAAATGGTCCAAAATGATGACATTAAGATAACTTTATCTTATCGCTTTTAAGACGGGTACAATTGGAATATGCCAAGAAGATAAAAACAGAAACGCAAACACACCAGGAACTGGAGATAAGGAAGACACTTCGAAATTGTTTTATTTTCAGTTTTGGGAGTCATTCATGAACCAAAAATTGAATTTGCCTCACGAACAGTCAAGAGTTTTGAACTTTTCTTAATTTCCGGGCACGATCTACAGACGACGTTGGAATTCAACCGAGTGCTCGCATCTCTCGATCCACAAACGGCATTCCAACACAGCTCCCGGTTAATGGAGTGCGAACGTTTTTGGATTCATTTCGAAAACTTTTTTGCCTCGTAGAGATTCAGTTGAAAACGTTTCGTTTAAAACTTTCAAGTTGTTTTGTCATAAATTGCTACGGCACTTGTCTCAATCTTGACATATAAAGGCGACACAACCAACCTTTTCAAATGTCGTAAAAGTTTTTAAAATTTGCTTTTTTCCTTCTTCTGTTCGCCTGAAACGTGAATCTTTCTTAATTAAAAACTTTACCTCACGGTGATGAGTTCTCCGCGAGTTAAAAATGAATCTACATAAATTCACAAGTTTTGCTTGTGTCACAAGTCATGGAAATTATAAACATTTTGAGTTTTCCTTTCTTTCAGTTTTATTTTGTATCAATGCTCAACTCTTTCTGTTTTGAGTGAATATTTTTTCATTTTAAAATTTTCCACCCGCTTAAACTTTTCCACTGGGATTCCACGGGAATTTCCAATAAAACGTCACTTATTTGCAGCTTTTCGAAT
Organism: Belgica antarctica; assembly: GCA_000775305.1. Taxonomy (NCBI): domain Eukaryota; kingdom Metazoa; phylum Arthropoda; class Insecta; order Diptera; family Chironomidae; genus Belgica; species Belgica antarctica. The sequence continues at coordinate 13,858 of JPYR01000920.1, forward strand.
TTTTTTTAGAGATTTTTCAAATTAAACTTTAAATTTTACGTTGTGGAAAGTTTTACTGATGAGGTTAGAGTTTAAAATTAAAATGAAGTAAAAAAAATAAAAGCAGGGATCTAGATTTAAAATAACAACAGCACATCATTTAGACATACTCCTCGTAACGATCAGATGCTAACGTTTAAAGTTTAATTTATTTCCAGTTTATCAGAAAACAAAAAAGCTTAATTGCACTCGCTTTGTCAAAAAGCAGTGTTTCTAAATTAAACGAATTTCGTTGCATGCACACTTAAAATTATTTAATTTAATGATTCTGTTCTCGACATCCATTCAACATCAAGCATCATTCATTACGAAACTTTCGAAATCTAGAACATAATTTAAGCGCCATGCCACTAATTAAAAGCGCTCTCTGCTGCTCTACTGTTGCAGGCAAATAGCTATTTTGTTGGCGAAAATTGCATGCCCGAGAGCTGTGCATACCGAGAGCGTGACTCATTTACCCCTTTTCAGCAACTCTGTTTCAGTTTATAACAGCAACGATGAGAATGTTATAACTAGCATCGACAATGAGTGATGAAACATAGAAGCGAAAGACGTGATATTAATTTTTCATTCTCTGCTTTTGTTAATAAGATTATGTTTTTTTGACATTGCTCTTCGTTTCTCCAAACCAGCAGAGTGTATAGGAAAATTAACGTGAATAATTGAAGTGCAAAGAGACGCAGAGCTTTTTTATTCTTCTTGTTTCTGGAAAGGGGAAGAAGCATGACACCAAAAGATCTCATTTTAAATAAATTGCGGAGCTTCTTTGGATTTTCTTAATCTTTAATGAAATAACTTTATAATTATGAGGCATTATTTTCCTGATTTACCTGTTTCAGCATTTTTGATTATATCCATCCTGGTTGCTGGAAGCTAAGGAAACTTGGTGTAGTTGACTTCGGTGGATGATTACAGCGCTTTGAGCAATAATCGCAAACTTTGAACGTCGCAAGTGGGTTGCATCAGAACTGTTTACGTCGCAAAAAATATTTACATCGTGCATTAGTTTACATTGCAGAAGGTTTGTAATTATTTTGCGTTGTGAAAGTGTTCTAGGGTTGCTTAAGACACAGTGAAAAACCTTCTTAATATTGCGAAAATTCTTCTGAACAACTCGATTCACATTGTCGAACTTCTTATCAAAAACATGTTTACTGATATTGACGCGTATTCGACAGCTAAAAAAAAGTTGTGTTTAAATGATGCAACGTTAAATGGCATCCAATTTGAAAATGGCAACCAATTTAAATGGGCTAAAGCCGTCACCTATCTTGGAGTCACTCTTGACCAGAAACTCCTATTTGGACAACATATAGAAAAGTCGGTGCAGAAAGCTCGCGTGGCTGTTCGCTCCATTTTTTGTTTGCTGAGAAAGTTTAACTCAGTTCCACCCCACATTAAATCACCATTTATCGTTCTATTGTCAGAGCGATCATGACATATGCGTGTTAAGCTTTTTCCAAATGTGCTAAAACGCATTTTAAAAAGATCCAAATCCAGCAAAATAAAATTCCAATAAAAACTACCGACTTGCACTCGGAAGCGAACATTCCATACATTAGAAATTTGTTGACAAGCTCACAGAAAACTTTTACGCACGAGCCAGGGTTTATGACAATGACCTGATCAACTCACTTGGTAAATACGATAAGGACAACATTGGTTTTCATGTGAAACATCGTCTGCCCAAAGCCATCTAAGTTAAATTTTTAGACTGTAAATTTTTATCGTGTGTGTTTCTTTTTAATCTGTTAGATTTAAGTCGCTTTTCTCTTTTTTTCCAGCATAGATTTTTAAACTTTTTCCTATCCATTCCATCAATTACATGAAAATTTCCATCAAGAAAAATCCTCCATCAGGTCAATATGAGATGAAAACCTGTTGAAATGCTCGACAATACTCATAGTGTGTTATATGAAATGCATCACAAGAAATACCAGAAAATATATACAATTCTAAATTCTAAATGTTGCAATGTGTGTTACCTGATTTCTATGTCCTTTCAACCTCTTGTCAACCTAGAAATCATACTTTGTAGGTTACTTCGCAGTGCATTTTTACATGTTTACATCGCAAAAATATTTACATCGTGAGAGACTCAGACTCAGACTCACATTGTCGGAGATTTACATAAAGGTTTTTGATTTCAAAAGCTTACTTTGTCTGCAAGAATTGTGTCAGTTTACACTCTTGCAATGTTCCTGGCAGTTGATTTTGTTTACATTTGCCTTCTGTGAGTTCACTATGCACTCTGCTTACTTCACAAGCTCAATTATTAATCACCAGGATTTTTTTCGAATACTTGCTGCACACACTAAGGTTCATTAACATCTAATCTCACTTCACACATTGGCTTATCAGATACGCAATCTTGCAAAAGCTAGCTTTCACGATTTGATTTTTTCCGCAAAATCGTAATCTGATTCAAATTATTTTTCTGTAGTAGCGAATTAATATCACAGCAAATTATCTTCGTAAATCCATCCCCATGTCGTTGTATTAAGAACAGTAATAACCGATAACAGATAACAACAAAATCATGGTCTTAAAAACAACTCTATTTGATAAGATTGCTTCTTTTGCTCGTAAAAGTTTTTTGTTTTCTGATTTTGCTTCCTACACAATTTAGTTTTCGGTGTGACTTGCAAGCGAATGGTACTTGAAATGTGGAAAATTCTTTTATTTGTCATTTTCTTATCGGTTGACGCACAGCCATTCACGTTCAATGAAAAATTGCGGAACGACTCAAAGATTTCCACTTTCAGTGATGTGGAAGCACGTGCAGACGAGTTTTCTTATCGTCTACCAAACAACACGAAGCCAGAATCGTATTTTCTAGATCTGACGATTGGAAATTTTCACGAAGGTGTCATGTCTTACACGGGAAATGTTCGCATTACTCTAAGCACACTTGAAATGACGAATACTATAACATTGCACAACGAGGTTTCGATAACTAATGTTACACTAATGAACATTAAAAATGAGAATATAGATCATTCTTGGAGTGCTGATGATCAGCCTGGACTTTTGACCATCTCGACTAACGACGTGACATTAATGATCGACGTCAGATTAACTTTGATAGTGGAATTTGAAGGTGTGATAAACACGGAAACCAAAGGAATATTCCGTGGCAGTTACCAGCATGGAAGCGAACTAAGGTTGATTGAATGTTTATGGTCACTTTGATTTAAACTATGAATTTCTCAGCACAACATTTGAAGATTGCTGATTGAAGTGCTAAGACGCAAGCGATCAAAAGAATTTTTACATTTTGTGGCTTGAATCAAGGTGACCGTGTCCATATCACTTTTAGAATTTATCCAAAAATCAAACTTAACAGATATTTCATCGCAACGCATATGCAGCCAACGTTTTTCCGTCTCGTTTGCCCCAGCTACGATGAACCCAGTTTCAAAGCACGTTTCAAGTTACTGTTGCGGTTCAATCCAATTTTCCAAGCCATTTCCAACATGCCGGCTACTATGGACCCCAATGCGTAAATATTTTTTATTTACTTTTATTTTCGAGTCTATCTCGAATTTAATTTTTGTTTTATCAAAAATTGATTAGTGGGATTACAGTTTTCGAAGAAACTCCACTTCTACCAACGTATCTCATCGCGTTCGTGATTTCCAATCTCGCTAATGTTGGCACAATTGCAAACACAACTTTACACAAGGCGTTTGCGAGAGCTGAACAGATTTCAAATACCCGCTTCGGTCTGGAAACTGGCAGAACAGCCCTTGAGCTGTACGAGAGTGCATTTGAAACTGAATATGAACTTCAAAAGTTGGATCAAGTAGCATTACCAGTTTTCGACGAAGGCTCAATGGAAAACCACGGAATCATTTTCTACCGAGAAGACATTCTATTTGTAGAACCGGATGTGAGTGATTTGCGTGAAGGGAAATGACCGTCTTATGTGTAAGCCACCAAGCAGAAAGCTTCTAGACATTTAGTCAAATTTACGCGGGAAACGGTGATTATTCTCGAGTACGGGCTTATAAATAAAACGGTCATGACCTTCGAAAGCTTTCAAAAGCTTCTCAACCAGACTTTATCTCCGGATTCTCGATCTCAAAATTAGGCTACGGTGAATGAAAAAGAGTTAGCAGCATCCTCGATTGTTCACGAAGTATGAAGACTTATAATTTCGCAGAATTAATTTGATAAAACTCTCCGTTTCGTATTTTCTCCCCAACTGTTTTTTCTTCTTCGCGCCTCCATCGTGCAGATTTGCCACAAATTCCTAGGTGAAGACGAAATCCTATGATTGAATTTTTACTCTTTATCAAATAACAAACATCCAATTTCGATTAGGAAACCTTTTGACTCCGCACTGGTGGAGCGTGCTTTGGCTTTCGGAAGGATTTTGTCGGTACGTAAACGAATGACAATTTCATAGAATAATACCGATGAAAGCAAAAGACGAACTCGGCAAAATAGAATTTAAAAACTCAATTTTCCATTTGCAAGGTTCTACGAGTATTACATGTTGGAGAAAATTTATCCAGACATGAGAAAGGAAGAATTGTTCGCCGTAGAGGAGCTTCAGGACGTTTTGAAACGCGATTCTTCATCTTCGCGTCCCATGACGTGGTACGTTGAGTCACCTGAAGCTATAGCAAAGCTGTTTGACTACGTAGCTTACAGCAAATGTAAGTAACGAGACCTTATTGCAATCGCGTTGATCGTAAACTTTCATGAACACGAGCTTGTCGTTTTAGCTGCAAGTGTTATTGGGATGTTTTTATACTCGCTTTCGGAAGAAACTTTTCACAAAGGCCTTAAAATATACTTAAGCAAGTCAACATCTAACCCCGAGGGAGTCGCAAAGCCTGAACATCTTTACAAGGCGCTTCAGCAAGCTGCCGACGAAGACTTTTCTCTAGATTCAGCCCATTCGATTGAAGAATTATTCGGAAGCTGGGAAAAGCAAGCTGGTTATCCATTAGTCTTTGTAGAACGAAGCTACAACGACCAGCGCGTTAGGTTTACTCAGGTATGAATATTCAAGTCATTTCATCTCATGGCTGGGTGGTTCTTAAATCTTTGAGATTATTTGGCTGACTGAATGTCTGGATTTGACAGCTGAGTTCAGAGAATTTTAAGGTTGAGACTGTGGTGTCACTTGATTGTCTTGTGCACATTTTGAGGTAAGGAAGTCATTTGACATCATCTCAAAATTTGAGGTGTGTTTCGCGGTGCAAAACAGAAGTAAATCAAATTAGACAACAATAAAAGTGTTGAAGTCTTTGAAAATCTAACGATCGAAACATCAATGCCACCATCCACAGCCAAACATCAAGCGTCCGTCATCTTTTTAAACGTTGTTCTTTGTCACTTTCCAGTATCGATTTACGAACTCAATTGTGGACGGTGAAGCGTGGGATTCACTTTGGCACATTCCAATCACTTACGCTTCGAAGGAAAATCCAACCATCGAGACTAGACCAAAGTTTTGGCTGAGTGAGCGAGAAATGGAAATTGAGTTAGACGAAGTGAAGGCAAACTCCTATCTTCTCGTAAATCTGAAGCAAACAGGCTATTACCGTGTTCAGTATGACGACGCTAATTGGATGCTGATAGCAAAGGAATTGTCCTATGGGAACTTCTCCACAATCCCACCAAACAACCGGGCGATGTTGATTGATGATGCCGCTGTGTTGGTGGAAAAGAGCATGCTACAAATTCGAATTTTTCTGGAGCTCGTGAAATATCTCGAGCATGATGTAAGCGAATCGGAAAGCAAGCATCGAGTGCGAGTGGAAAAGTTTTATCGTTCCACCGGGAACAGTTTGTTAAAATAAATAAATTCTGAACGCTCGTTCTCTCCGTTTCTTCCACCAGATCGATTATATTCCCTGGCTGGCTGCTACAAATAATTTAGAGTTCTCCCGGCGAATGCTGAATGACGGAAGCAGCAAGCTGTCAATTGACTTCCAGGCGAGTCCCCTTGATTGCTTAATTAAAAGTTTCAGCAACTCCGGAAGCGACTTTGTGTAACTTAATCACGCTACTGAATGATAAGCCTTTGGGGCCCATTAATAGATCCAATTTAAATCTCTGATACCTAATGAGAAACTACGACTCAAGTTGCTGCCTGTTCGTCTTGCCTGTTGACAGCTACAGATTATTCTCCATCAACACGATTTACACTTCTCATAAATTCTCGTCTTCACGTTATCAATTTATTTTCTCTTAAGGCATCCCAACAAGCACTCTAGCCGCAGTGCAATAAAGTTCGCTCCCACAACAACTGAATTAAGATGTTAAATCTTTCTTAAGCGTACAAAATTTATGAAAATTTTCTCCGGTGCTTTTAGAGGTTTCTCCGAGTGTTGGTGGCGAAAAGCTACAACACTTATGGCGTGGAAGAAGTGGAAGGCGAGCCACATTACCATAAACATGCAAGAAATATGGCAATCACTTGGGCTTGTCAGACGCACTTGGAAGCGTGCACTAACGAAACCCGCGATAAACTTCAGGACTTTATTGTAATGAACAGAGGCGAAATTTCCCGGGATCACGAAGCTGCGATATTCTGCTACGGCAACTTGAACGCAGACAACTCCAAATTCGAAACTTTATGGCTTATGTACAGCAACACTGAAGAACTCGAGAGGCGAAGCTTTTATCTCAAGTCAATGGGTTGTATTGAAAACAAAGACATTCTTACCAGATTAATTAAGACAATCATTGATGACAGCAGCACAATTGATAACACCAACAACGAATGGCTGACTATTATTGAATCTGTCTACTCAAATGGTCCGATTGGATTGAGAGTAGCATTGAATTTCCTGAGGAATTATTATGATGAAGTGATTGGATTGTAAGTAGGATCGGGTTTCTATTAGTTTGCTGGGGTGATGGAATTTTTATGGAATAAGAATCGTGAACATCTCTTGAACAAGCAACAATTTATATTCAAATTTATCTCACTAAACAGGATGACAGTCTTGAGCTCGTCGGCACAACTGGTCGGTGTGTTTGAAGGAATCGCTGAGCGAATCAATACTGAAGTTGATCGTAAAGAGCTCGTAGACCTGCTTGAGATTTACAACGTAGACGATGAAACTATTGCCGATATTGAGGGCGTAGTGGAAGACAATCTCAAATGGATTCATAAGCATTCCGGTGATATTCAAGACTTCCTCGACGACTTTTTCCGTAGCGGATCATCTGCGACGACATTTTCATGCTTCGTAATTGTGTTTGGTTTGGCTTTTAATTGGATTATGCAAAATTAAATGAGTTCAGATAATTAAAGATAGCTATAGGCGGCGAGAAGATTAAAATTTTATATTGTGACGCAAGACTTCAGCTCATGAATAAAGAATTTTGAAAAACACTTTGTGCTTAAATTTTGATAAGCTCCTGTTTAAAGCTTACACTACATTTCTGTAATGATGTGAGCCAAATGAAACATTTTATTATCCTCTCCATTCCCATTACTTGTATCATGTTTCAGCAGCTTGTGCAGGCGTGGAAGTCTCTGCGGAGTCGTTTAAAGATTGCGTCACGGAGCACTGGATCATTCTACGATCAACATCATCCACTTAAAATTATCCTTTTCGAATTCGATTGAACCCGAAGCTAATGGCTGGTAGGTTTGAAATTAAATGCCGATAACAGGTTCGGATCTTATCAATTTTAGAATCTGATACACCGTAATCGGGGTGCATTAAGCAATGGACACGTTCCGTGTTCCAAACATTTAAAAATTTGTTTTCAAAATGAAAGACTTTGACTCAACCACCTAATGACCCCCGTACCTGCTGTTTGATTGCATCAATTTGGTAATAGAATCCGAGTGAAAAGGTTCAACGAATTCGACCCCAATAAATGAATAAAAAGTTTAGTGTGGTCAGCAAATTGAAAACTTAAAACTTTCTGCACGAATCCTTTCAGAACATTTACCGTGCTGGAAATTGATTCGAATGGCTTACAGAGATTCCGTTCGGAGTCTTCATTGCGTTTTCAGATAATAAAAGAGAAATTAGGTTTGTCGTTACAACTTACAGTGCCTGTTACTATTGAGAAAGGCAAAGACGATCCTTCGGTGCTTTTAAAACTTTTATTTGTCTCAAATTGAGTTGGGGAAGTTTTTGGTATTCAAGAAATGTTTTTATTTTCCTTTTATTGAGGCAAAAGGGGCTTTAGGTCATACAAACTTTCTTAATTATGTTATGATTTTCGAAGAAATGACCCTTCGGGGTTGATATCGTCAGTTTAACGGTATTAATTTGTGGTAAGATAAACTTGTCTTCAAACATAATTGAACTCATGGCTGGCTGACAATCAGGATTATGCTGATTGATGAATATTCCCGGATGGGCTGCAACAAACCACAGGGAGAAGCGTTTCGTTTACGATTATTTTCCCTAAAAAGAACGTTTTAAATATAATAATGATGATGATTGATGCTTAGGGCTGATATTAAAGTCTTTTAAAGCCGATTAAAGCCATAAAAAGCTTTGGGTGAAACTTTGAAAGCCTTCGAAAGCTTCATTTAGAACTTTAAATCTAAAGTGCTTCTAACAAAACTTTTTTTAGCTATCGACGTTTCAACGGAAAAAAATTCATACATTTTGGAGTTTTTCACTGTTTTCTTCTACTTTTTCGGTTGTCTTTCTAACTAACTGCAATTAACTGTATTGACTCACAATCAGCAACAATTGACATTGAAGCATTTGCAGAAGCTTTTGTTCATTTGAGCGATAATTGAATTGATTTATTCGAACTAATTATCTGCTTTTCCCTGTCGAGATGTTTTATTGTTCGGAGATAATGCTGGAACTGAATGTTGTCAGCAGTTGCTGGCAGAAAAAGCGGGAGAAGACAGAAAAAATACTGCAGGGGCAAAAAACTTGTAACAATTATTTCTTATGGTTTGTTCTTAATTCATGACAATTCACAGGCTACAAATTGATTCAAATTGACTAGTAAAGCTTCTTTCGTGTTCGCTCCATTAATCAAACGCCTAATTTCCTTTTAACTACTCGCTGCCATAAATTCACGTTACTAACTCGCCAAAAACGCAACAAATAAACTCAACGCTGGCTTTTGAGCCGAACAAAGGAGAATAATGGAAATTTGTAAATTATGTTTATTTAATTGAACGATTAACAGAGGGGAAAGAATGAAAAAATAGAATTTTAATGAATATTGTTCCCTTTAGGAATGATGGAACAAGCTATTAATTTTATATAGCAATGTGCGAGATAAGCTGGAGGTTTTCACCGTGATCATCGTCACAGTCGGTGATGATAGCGTTTATGAACTTCAAGCTAAAAGCATCGTGTCATAAATGTATTGTTGCAGCGAGTTTTAATAGATCTATCAACCGAGGTACTTAACACAGCGAAATGTAGCGGAAACTTGCGCTGTAATTATGCAACTGATGAGTTTTGATTCCTAAGCTGTTGAAATTTGTTAAAACAGTAATGAGAAATTAGCACAAAATTCCAAAGATTAAGCTGTAAACTTTCATGTTTTGTTTTTCAGCATTTTTTCTCTCACATATGAGCTACGAAGCTTTGACAGAAGAGGAATGTTGAAAAAGCGATGGACACAAGGCTAATGCATCATCACATTTTTATGTATTGATACGAATAAAGCAGAAACAAAATTTTATGTTTATGGGTGGTGGTAGTAGAGTGAAAAATGTAGGTCCGTGATTTGGAAATATTTTCTGATTTTGCGT
>JPYR01000922.1:7052-23543 GCA_000775305.1 Belgica antarctica
GGTGGTTTTGTCCATGGTGGTTGTGTTCATGGTGGTTTGATACTATTCTCCAATAAAATAACTAGACACCATAATTCTTGGTTCAGAAAATTCCCATTTTATTGAATTCAACTTGCTTTGAAAAATTCTATCGTCAACATTTTCTTTCATCAAACAATATCGTGTTCTTGTCATTTACATTTTAAATCAAAATTCGGCGGTAAGCAAGATAACTTGTTAAGTACACGAGTTAGTTCAGATCTAAACCAATCACTAATTAAAGCAGATATTTCGTCATGAAAAAGCTTCGCTGCATAAATTTAATTCGCCCCTCTGGAGCGTCAACTGTTTCTATCTATAGAATTTAAGGCCAATCGTTTCAATTATTTAAGCAACAATTCCAAAAGTAAATGTTCTATCTAAGCATACAAGCCGCGTCTAAACATATCCAGTTTAGTCTTCGAACTAAACACATCCATATTCATACCAAATCGCGCTTTCACGATTCTTTTGGTCGTTCTTTTTTTTATCACTTTTCGGTTTTTGATTTTCGTTGCCATTCGAAGCGCTAGGCGTTGGCGACTCTGTTCCAGCTATCGTCGTCGAGATTTTGTTATACATGAGAAAGGTTGGTGCTGCGTTGGTCGACGACGTCGTCGTGTTTGGACTTTCACTTTTTCCGTTTCCATTGCTGGTCGATGGTTCTTCTCCGGACTTATTTTCTTCGCCCAGGTAAACGGTTCGACGGGAGCCCGCTGTTCCTAGCGCAACTGGGTCTGGTGCAGCTTCAAAGCTGAAATAAAACATAAATTAAGATAAATTTCAAAAGTGTTTTTCATTCTTTCACTTACCCTTGGAAGCTATTTCTGTTAGCTTGCTGTTCTTCGGTTCTCTTTGCAGCTTGTAGACTCCCACGAATTCCGCCTCGCATCAACACGTTTTGGATCTGTTCACTTGTCTTCTTCTGGAAGCTATGACGAATCGGCGACGCTCGTCTCAAGTGAGTCGTATCCGACGCAACTGAGTGAGGTTCTTCCAGGCTGTTATCCGAATCGTTTCCACCAGACTCTGACCCGAGAATGAACTGCGATTGCGTCAAACGCGGATCTTCCACCCAGGAACGCCGGTTTTTTGTTTTGTTCATTAAATCCGATCCTGCTTTTCGCACTTTCTTGACAATGTTTGCTACAATTGGTTTCTTTTTAGGCGAACAGCTGTCAAGTTTCCTGTAGTGTTCCATGATCTTCTCCTCCAGCTTCTCCTTTTGTCGTTTCAAGTCGTTCACTTTATCGGTAAAGATTTTCTCTTCGGTATGATAGTGCTGTTTATCTTCAAGTGAGTGAGTTAGAAGCTCGTGGTATTGCGACAGCAGTTGAGAAACGTGGTCCATGAGGGTTCTTCTGTCGGCGTCCAACGAGTGGTTCATTTGCAAAAGCATCTGTAAGTGAAGAGTATTGTTAGAGCTGCAACAAACATCGAATTGAAAGTTTCATCTTACCTCGCACTGTTGTTTTGTCTTCGTGAGATCAATCTCCAGAGCTGTGGTGTGATCACTTCGGTTGTTCATCTCGCCTGACTGTTCAGTAGTTTGAATCTTCAACCTGCTGTTGTCAGCTCGGATGACTCGATATTGGTCCTGTATGTTCTTGTACTCTTGCTTCATTCGCTCGCTGGTGGTGAAGAGATTCCGGAAATCGTCCTTGAGCTTTGAATGTTCAGCTCGGAGATTGGTTAAACTGACTGATCCCTTTTTCATAGTGTCGAGTTCGATTCGCAGCTCTTCGATGGTTTTTTCGTCCGACAAGGTACGCTCCTTTAAGCTTCGCATCTCGAGTTTCAAGTCACGGATGGTTATTTTGAGAATTTCCTTCTCTTTGTTTAGCGCGTCGTACTCGGAACTCAACTGCTCGTGTAGGCACTGCAGTGTCACTTGGTCTTGGAGTGTTGCATCATGCTGAGCTCTTAGCCCTTCGTGTTTCTTCACAAGACAGTCTTTCTCAGCTGCAAGCTGTGAGTTGGCTAACTGAAGCGCGACCTGCTGGTTGTTTAGTGATGAGATTTGCGAACCCATGGTTGACACTTCAACGTTTTTCCTGGCGTTCTCGGCTTGCAGAGTTTCGTTAGATTCTTGCAGCGCGGAGTGATCGAGTTGTAAATGTTCGAGCTGTTCTTTTATCTTCGCCATACCGTCGTCAAATTCTTCGACCCGAGTGAACTGAATGTTCTTCTCTACTGTATAAATCTCTTTCTGATGACACAGAACGCAAATGTCGGCAGAACTTGTCTGTTTGTTGTAATTCAACATAATCTCACGGACGGTTTTGAAAGATTCAGGGTTTTTGACGAGCTTGTCTACCAAAAACTCAACGTTCAGTTCGTTCTTGTCAAGCTCGCTCTTGTCTATTCCAATTTTCTCAAGATTCTGTTGGAATTTCTTTGCAGCGATTGTATCGTTGACCATCTGCGACTGTAATGTTTTGATGGTTTCGACGTCGATTTTGTTCTGAGAAATGAGTTCCTGGTTGTTCTTCTCCAGCTCTTGAACTTTTATCACATGTTGTTGCGCAACTTCGAGCTCTTTGTGCACCTGCTTCAACCTAATCTCTTGCTTCTTGATTGTTTCATGGTTTTCATCGACCACGAGTTCTTTTTTTTCAAGATTCTCCTTGGCCTTTGACACTTCTTTGCTCAACGTGATGTTTTCCTTCTCTACAAGGCCTAGTTTTGATCGAATCTCGTTAAGTTCCTTCTTGAAGATTTCAAATTCGGCTGTTCGCTCCTTCAGTGTATCAAAATCTTTCGATTTGCTTTGTAATGACTTTTCCAGGTCGTTGGCACGTCGCTGAATGCTATCGCTAAGGTTTTGGATTCGCTGCTTCTCCTTTGTTAGCGATTCGATTTGATTTTCGACGTCTTGCAGCTTGGTGCGTTCCTGTTCTTTGTCTTGTGATGATTTCTCAATTTGCTGTTGCTTTAAGTCGATGACGTCTTGAAGCTTCTTATTCTCAGTCAACGCGTTTTTAAACACGTTTTCGAGTTCAGAGTTTTGTTGGTTCATTCGGTCACAGTTGTCCTGAAGCTGGTCACACTTCAGCTGTAGTTTTTTCTTGTCTTTCTCCAGCTCAAGAAGTTTTTGTGAGTTTTCATGGAACGCGGATTCTTTGAGGGCATCTAGTGCTGCCAGAAGGCGACGATTTTCCAACTCAAGTTTCAGCGCTCGTGTTTGAGCGTTGTTGGTAAGCTGTTCAGAGAGGCTGTTGTCACCTGAAGGGATTTCGTCTTCGTTATCAGACTTATGATGCTGTTCTGCACCTGAAATCAGGTTTTTTGTCGTTAGCTGGAGTTGAGTGTTCTCGTCCACAAGTTCTTGGATTTTGGTCTTATGAACATCTCGCTCCAAGGCAAGGTCATTTAGTTTCTGTTTATATTTGATGATTTCACTTTCAAGTGACATGACTTGATCGCCGCGCTTCCGTGAGTGAATGAGCTGCTCTTCTAGCATCTCTTTTGTCTCCAGCAACATCCGGTTGTCTTCACGCAGTTCTTCAACGCGAGTTTTGTAAAATTCTACGTCGCTGAGTTTTTCACGGAATCTTTGAATCTCAATTTCGAGGCGCTCAACACGATCGGCCTTTTCTCTAAGCACGTCGACTTCGTCGCGGTATGTCGCGGCTTGTCTCGCCTCTGAATACCATTCTTGGCTCTCCATTTTCAGCTTTTCGTACTGGTTTCTGGTATGTTCGAGTTCTTCCTTCGATTCCATTAGACCTTCAGACTTTTCTTCAAGTTCTTGCCGAATCTTTCTCATTTTGGACTTCAGGTCCGCCAGCTCTACTGCCAAGTGCTGGCTTTCTGTGGTTGACACGGATGCTGTGGAAACGGTCGGTGATGTAACGTTTGAATTGATTGTACTACTCTTCTGACTTGAAATTGTTTCGGCTTCGAAATTCAACGTGCTTATCCAATTTGAATGGTATTTATCACGTTCCTTGGCCAGTCTGACGATGTGGTCAATCATTTTTTCCCGCGGAACACTCTCGATGAACTCTGGAGTAAGAACAAGCGTCTGACTGTCGGTGACCATCTTGATCACTTCCACAATTCCATGCTGAACTTCTATGTTCAGTTCTTTGATACGACCGATGAAAACCTGTTTGTTGGGACACTGGACGGCGGCGCCAAGGAGAAGGGTCAGAAGAAGTTTCATTTGATCGAGTCCTTGTTTGGATTCTAAATGGAAACAAGATTCATGGATTTCAATTTATTTTGCGATAAAATAAAAAACAAACCTGGATTCTGTCCCAACATGTAGCAATCCGGTAAGATCAACACGGTCTGGCACAGCTCTTCTTCATAAAGGTTTTTGATGTTTCTAACGATTGCATCGAAGTTCTTGCTCCTGGCATTGGCCAAATGAATTGCCTCTTCATCGATTATCTTGGACAAGTGGATATTCGGCTCTGGATCGATTTGGAGCCATACTGAGTGTATGAGATGGCCGTCGAGCAGCGATTGATAGCCCGACAACTGCTCTGGTCGCGGAAGACAGCTCTCAAGCTACGAACAAAGGTGAAAGATTAGCAAAATTTGCATTTTTACATTCACTTTTTTGCATTATGGAATTCGGTCTTGAGTCTGTTTTTTACATTTTAGAAGTAAATCGAGTCGCACGGCGAACAGATGGTGAAGAAAACTGAGAAAAGTAAGCGAAAACTGCCCCGACATGAAACAACTAAGAACGAGTGTGTGCATTAGAAAAAGTCTCACATTTCATTTGTTGAATTCCACCCGAGCACGGGAAACGAGCGTTCATTGAAGCGCAAGAAAATCTGACGAGTCGTCATTATTCTAAGTGAAGAATCCCAAAACAAAAGAAATCACGAACTCGGCTAATTTGCCATTAATTTCTCTTATTGTGTGTCAGAGACGCGCCACATTTTCAGCTTTGGAATTATTTTACATAATTTCCACGATGATCAACCAGCTAGACAAGCCGAGATGTTAATTCAACAATGGCTTTGAACAAATTTCCAGTTCCGTGCAGCAGCACCAAGCGATAATCTCTCTTTGATCGCTCTTTATGCTTCGGGTAGGTCATTTTGAAGGCACGTCACGTCGAAATATAATTTTAACGAGTCTTTTGTTTGTTTTCGAACAGACCTGAGCTTTTGCTTAATGCTGTTCATATGTTCAATGTCGTGAGATCCATGCCGTGCAGTTGGAGTTTGACTTAAAGTTTTGAACGAAAATTAATCTTGATCTAATTAATGACGACACTGAATCAAAAATTTTGCTGTCGCCATCCGCAGTCTTACACGCCCTTAAAACGTGGCAGCTGTTCAAGTAAGCTTTATTCGGCTGCATTCAGCTCTAAATAATTCATTCAAGTCCCTTCATTTTCGGTCGACCTTGACACCACTCCCAATTAAGCCCTCGTTCTTCATTTTCGTTTGCAGTTTGCACAGGATGGCCATAATGACTCAAAAATATCTTTCATTTCCATTGTTTGCCAATTAAGTCGCACCAGACGATAGCAGGCTGTGCTCTCGTTTCATTTTTTCCGATTTGCTGCTGCCGTTGCTGTAGCAGCATTAACAATGATCAATTAGAATATGGTTTAAGGCTAAATTGCAGGCCTCAAAGTGCGCAAAGGAGAGAGACGGAGCTCTTGCGAAATATGCAAGTTGTGTGCTTTATTTCTTCTTTTAATGAAACGGCGCTTGTTACTGGGAGTGAAACAAGTTCAAAAGAGCAAGTGAAAAGACAAGCGAGAAAGACTAGAACGGCAGAAAAGCGAGAAACAACAACAAACGCGGGCAGCAGCAATTTTCTATGTATGATTGTTATGCATCGGTGAATTTTTGTAAAATGGATCGTTTCCTGGTTGCTGTCGCTTGTGTTTTAACATTTTCGTCTTGTATCTAGCGAAACAACTGTCATTTGGCGCGGCGGAATTTACTTCGGAAACGGATTCTGTGAATGTTTCCCGCTCACAATGGAAGCAAGACATGTCTTCGGGGAACATTTGTGTTCGACGATAAGCAAAGCAACGAATTCAACGAATTCAATGGGATAGTTTTATTTTGTTTTCGGCGGTCAATTGTATGCTAAAAAAACGTTGCAAGGTGGGAATTTTATGACTCATTGGATTTATTGGATCGAGGCAGAAAGCACCCGAAAAGCAGTGCACACGCGATGGGAGAAGACGAGAAAATCAATGTTGAGATGGTACGGAAGCTAAATAAGGTGAAATCCAATTATCGGATAATCTCTAATTAAGATTTAGAACGTGAGGCGGTCGAGGACGGCTCGTTATTTTCGGGGAACGCTTTCGGCTCGAAAGCAAACGACTAGATTGAGGTCGTTGTATTGTATCGAGAAGAGAATCCACATTTTCTCCTCTTAAAGTGATCGTTTCAATCTTTTTAATGCCGTCTCATAGGCCATCGCATAATCCATCTATATTTATAAACGCAGATATTTACCCATAAAATCAGAGTCGACGACAGGAATTCCTCGATCAGCTCCGAGTTAGACATGTTATGAAACACCTGTGCTGCTTTTGTGCTTGCAGCTGGACACACCAAACAAACAACACTTCTTTCTTTCTCTCGCGCTCGGTGATGTAAATTAAAACAAATAAAGCAGAAATGTCGATGGTTCAGGCGAAAAAAAATTTCTCATCGTAACGTATCGTAACTTTAATTCACAAATAAACACTCGAAGTGAATGATTACCGGCCTGCACTTGGTCTCATCGGTTCGGCGCGGGTCTTGCGAACGGTTTCGCGGTGTATCTGTTCAATTTTAGACGCTTAGACGCGTGAAATGAAATAAAACACGAAACTAAACACGGAGCGCAGTGGAAAAACACGATTGTACCTTGCTAACTTCGAAATTTCGAAACAGATGTCGAATTGTAACTTCTCGAAGTTTGCCACTTTAAAAAATCTGAGAAGTGCCAACTTAGTAAGGTGACGAACAAGCGAGGTTATAGTGTATTCGAAGAGAAGCAAAACAAAGCGTTACGATTTTACCTAATCGACGATTTTTAAGTTTATTGGTTTTAAAATAGTAAAATCGGACTAAACTCGTGCAAAAATGAGCTCGTCGTTCGTTTGTGTATAGAAATTTATTTTAAAAGGCGTGCTGTGAAGTGAAAAGTGAATAAATGTTGTAACAAAGAAGTTAGAAGTTTGTTTTTTATCATGTTTTTATGCTCAATTTTACAAGCACTGCGCCAGCCACCGCAAACAGGCGCATAACAAACAAATTGTGATAAGGTAGACTAAAACCGAGTGATCGACTGCACAAAAAATATTAGCCTTGAACGATTGTGGTCATTGAACTGTTGAGTGTGACTTTTTTTTATCGCCGAATGACTCATCCACCTCGTTAGATCAACTAACGCACATCTACGCAATAATTAACCATGACTTCAAATCTCACGAAACTCGACTTAATCGACGGCTTACGTCGCTTTCAGGACGACTTTGTCCGTGATTTCTCTATCCGTGATATTCAACCGGATTTGGAACCGTGGATCAGCAAGACTTTTTTAGCAGAGCTCAGACAATTCTCGAACGAAGCACAGCGCATAGAAAAATTATTCTTCCACTTCATTTTTGTCGTCAAGGATGTGCTCCCGCTCATCAAATGTCTTGCCAAGCCATATCCGTGGTTAAACGAATCAATCGTCCGCCGAACAAATGGTGACAAATGGATAGAAGATTACCGAAGGGCCGTTCAAGATATTCCAAAGAACACCGACTGGAATGTCCACCGCACACAGTATTTGTGGGACGTTCAGCAATATCTGAAGTGCCTAAAGCGTAACCAATACTTAATATTGTTTGGGAAATCTGGCTTCGGAAAGCGATGGCTCGCAGCGTAAGTCAACATTTCAACTGTATAATACTTTCCGTGCCTAAACAGGTTTTTATCTTACAGAGACGCATGCTGCGACTACTCCGTCATTAGCAAAATGAACTTTAAAATCTACTGGCTCAATGTCAGCAAGTGCTGCACACAAGAGCTCATCCTTGAAAAAATGCACCGACTCAAGGTTCTATTGCAAGCTGACGATTTGGACATAAAGTACAATACGTACAACGGAAACACAAAGAACGAAATCATTCACATGCGGAACTATTTGCGGAAAATTCTAGAACAGTCCGAGTTTCGTGATTGCCTCATTGTTCTGGCCGATGTTCAAGACGACAACATTATCAAAGCTTTCGATCTGAATAGCAAAATTTTCGTAACAACACGCCATATCGAGAAGCTCGAGTTCATCCCGAGCGAAATGAAAACAAAGGTTGACATTGACAAAGGCTTCACCGAGGACGAGAGCACGGAGCTGTTCAAAAGCGCTTTTGACGGTAACCTCCCTAACGATATGGCGGAGCATGTCGACTTATTTCATAAGCGATGCAGCGGCCATCCGTTTCTGATGTCGCTCATCGCCAGACAGTTTAAGCACTTCCCTGGCAATTCGCAGGCACGTCAATCTCGAAGCGATGGATGGTTGCAAAAGCTTGAAAACTACAAGCTAAATGACGAACAAATCAAAATTTCCGTGCAAGAATCGCTCAAATTTCTCAACATTCACCATCAAATGTGCTACAAGAAAATGGTCATCTTCACCGATAACTCGGAAATTCCGTGCAAAGTTCTAGAAAAAATTTGGGACACCGACGAGCAGCAGACTGAAGAAATTGTGCTAAAATTGCTGAAATATTCGCTAATTGAGAAGCTCGTTACTGAAGGTAACGAAAAAACGTGCACGCTTCATTACCTGCACTTCCATTTTCTGAAGCAATATGTATCGCCTGAAGAACAGACTGGTTATCATCGCCACTTGGTACAGAAGTATGACGTAGAGCGACTCTTCAGACAGAGAACAGAGCTCGACCTTGACTTCCCCAACGATAACTACTTCCACTTCTTCATTCCATATCATTTGGTCGGCGCGAAGATGGAACATCTGTTTGATATTTATCTAGACTTTGGGTTTCTCGAGCAAAAGTTGCGATACACGCATCTACCAAACACGGTGGGTGACTTGATTCGCTTCGAAACCCAAATTACCAAAGACGATTCTATGAAAGCTCAACTATTGAATGATTTGACTGTGTTCCTGACATACAACGAACAGTTGATTTTCAAGTCCGAGGACGTAACATTGCTACAATGTGCTTTGAACAGTTCTGGACTGGTGCAAAAAGCAGCTCAAGAACAGATCAACATGTTCAATGACAGAGTTTGGATGCAGGACATGAATCATGAAGAGAACCACACGCAGATTGTTCAACTGTCGGACAATTCACAGCCGCATCTTGTCAGATTTGTGAAGCCAAATGACAATTTAGTCTGCTTGATATCGCTACACGACAACAACATTCTGCTGCATGACATTTCACAAGAATATTCGGACGACCCGGTACTTTATAAGACAGCTACCGAGCAAGAGTGGGGCGTTAGTAAGA
Organism: Belgica antarctica; assembly: GCA_000775305.1. NCBI lineage: Eukaryota > Metazoa > Arthropoda > Insecta > Diptera > Chironomidae > Belgica > Belgica antarctica. Next base: position 16,519 of record JPYR01000922.1, read on the forward strand.
TCACTGACATGCAAGTTTTCCGGCATCATGCATTCTTAACGCTGAATGAAACCGGAAAGCTCTCCGTGTACACTCTTAAAAGCAGCCCGACGAGACGCGTTTCTGGCCCATCCCGGGCAACATCGAAGGTTTCCGATGGAAAAAGCGAAAAACACCTTCAAAGCCTGATTTCGGGAACGACCAACGACAAAATCACTTGCTTCAACGTTTTCGACTCGCTTGAATCTAACTTTGAAGAAATCGATTTGATAGTCGGAACGATCCAAGGAAACATCAAATTTTATCAGTGGCGATCGAACAAATTTGAAGAAAACAAGAAGTTGGTGGTGAAGAGTATGTTCAACGACCTTTTCCGCATGGCTCACGCCCACAAGTATGTGATGCTATTGAATTCGCATGGAGAAGTCACATTCATTGATTTGGTAAACTCTGGGCACTTGATGGTCTCAAAGCCGTGGATTAAGCTTCAATCGCCAATAAATCTTCATCAGGGCATCTGCAACCAGTGCGTACCTAAACGGCCGATCACTGTGTGTGTATTCAAAGACAAAGTTGTGCAAGTGATGCACGAAAACGTTAGAAAGAATGCACTTGTGCTGTTCATTGAGTTCGAAGATCTCTTTGTTGCTAGCGATGACTTTGACGATAACCAAATCTTGTCGAGCACAATGTCCAAAGATGCAGAATACTTGATTCTTGGCACCAAAAAGGGAATAATTGTTTTACATCGCTTCTCTCGTCGCGTAATCTATCGAAGAAACGTCAGTGACCAGGTTCTCAGCTTGGACATTTATCGTTACCAAGACGAAGCGATGTACATTCTCAGCTCGGTGTTCAAAGACGCGGGATCTGTGATTAGTTTGTACGGATTCAACGAACACCGAGAAGACATGGCGATGATAAGCAACGAAATGACATTTCTTGTTGGAGAAGATTTGTTTGACGTCATTCGATCCGAAGACAAATGGCAGATGGTTGTGGTTGACACTAAACGGAATATTCACTATCGGACCAGTGTTGATGATTTTATGGAGACTGATGAGAAGATTGCTTTCCCGTTCCAAGTTAAAAAGATTTCCTACATGGGCGATGACGTTATCATCGGCTGTACAAACGGTTCTGTTTACAAGATAGTTCAATCGAGCCAGCCATCGCTTCAAATGAATCTCTCGAGTGAAATCACGTATCTTGAGTGCTTCGAAGACGTTTGCATCGTGAGCTGCAATGGAAGCTTCAAGATAGTTGGATTAGAACGAGAGTTCTATGGGAAAGTTAGCAAAGCTTACCGATACAGCGACCAAATGCTCCTTTTAGTTAAAAAGGATTGTGCAATTGAACTAATCGACATCAAAACTGGTGCAATAACGATGAGCAAACTGTTGGCTAACAACACTTCGTGTTCAGCCCAGGCTTACCAGGACGGACTTGTGGTAATTTCCACAGAAGACAACTTTATCGCAATTTGGAAGGTGAACGAAGACCCCGAAGCATCACTAGAACTGAAACAAATCGAAGCGGGCGCACAAGTCACCGCGCTTGCATTGTCTGTTGACAAATCGGTCATCGCAATTGGTTGTGCTAATGGAATTATTAAGGTTTGTGTTTAATCGCTCCATACAATTACATACATTTTAATTGATCGATTCTCTATAGATTGTCGACATTGTTCAAATGGCACCACTCGAAGAACTCAAATCTCACAAGCGAGCAATTATGAACCTGCAATTCTCACCATGGACTGCACCCAATGACCCTTTGATCTTGCTGAGTCTTGCAGAGTCGATAGTTTTCTGGAACGTCCGTGCCGTTCAAAATAATTCCTTTATAAGGGCGAGAAAGGAATCGTTGACACCGTTAAAGCCTTCGAACCGGCGCAATGTGAGTCAAAGGTTCAACCGACCCATCAAGTCACCGCAGCAAATGACAGCCTACAATGAAACCGACTTAGTGTCTGCAATAAACAACGTTGCTTTGACCCAGCCAAGTGCTTGGTCAAAGAAAACTGGCTCGATGGAGAAGCCTGCGCTCTTGTCATGCATCAAGTTTCTTGCCAAAAGTGCTAAGCGTATCGTTCACAATGAAGATTTTACACGCTTTGTAACAATCGACAATGAAGGCAACATTTACCACCTACGGTTAATCACGGAATCGTCCGAAAGCCAAGTAACAATCGATTTCAATGAAAATCTTTTGAGAACGATGCAATGACATTTGAAGATTTTTTTTTATTTTTTTTTCAATTTCATTTACTATTTCTTAGTGATTAAGGTCCTTTTCGATAATTTCTTTCACAAATAACGCCTGAGAATTGGAAAGGTGCTGACGATCCAAGAATGTTCTCATCGGATCTTTGTAGAAATTAAGATTTTAGTGATAAAATAGCCATAATGTCTTCGTGACTGATTGAGTCGACTAACAAATTTTGGACAACTTTTTAAGACATTTACTCAAAAAAAGGTGCAAAAGGAGATTGACAAATTTTATGTGCCAGTCAAATATTGCTCGAAAAGCAAGTTTTGTTCAAAAACTTTCTTAAAACTTAAGATTTTATTCCAAAATGCATTTTTCAAATGATCTTATACGATGATCTTTCAATAGATTTAAAAAGAACTTGAATGTTCACCGTTCACATTTCTGCTGCATTAAGCCGTTCCGATGTTTCATTTAAGCAAATTTTTGATGTGTAAAGGATAACCTCAGTTGTTAAAATCAGTTTTTTATCAATTTTGATTCATATTGTCAAACGAACAAACCGGTGCCCTATTCAACACCTTCAGAAAAGACTTTGAAGATCCCACCACACGCTTGGTTCAAGCAAACAAATTTAGTTCTTAAGCCAAAAGCAAGAAATCAAAAAGAAAAAAGCTTGACAGCTGACCAATTGAATCAAACCTTAATCCCGAAGCAAGCTGGTCCCTGTACACATCGATCGAAAAAATGTTTTCATTTCTCAATTATGGTAATTTTTTGGAAGAAAGAATAAAAGTTTTATTTTTGACAAGAAAAATTACAAACAAAAAACTTTAGATACAGATTAAATTTTGCAGAATTACATACGGCTCAACATAAGTGAATATGAGAAACTTGACTGGAATAAGAACAGTGGGAAAATCTTCCGTTTTCGCTGCCACGTTGCTGGATCGGCGAGTCAGATGGAACTTTGAAGGTTCCGAACGACCTACGAACTAGCTCACGAAGTAGTGCCGACGTCTTGGCTTGGGACTTGGAATCTTCAACTACTTTCTGTCTCTGTTCGTCAAATTTTCTGAACTTTTTTTCACGGGCGTTGATTCTTTCGCGAAGTTGTTCTCGCCTCTGGATTTCTTCACGTATTGCGAGATCGTAGTTTTGGGCGTGTACTTGCTGGTGAATTTGATTATCCGTTTGAACTCTAATACGGTATACGTCCAGATTCTTAACTCTGATGTTTTCAGCTTTGTTGATTCTTTCTTCAAGCCGCTCGTTGATAGCTTCTCGCCAAATCTGATCGTCAAGCTTGTTTTCTTCGAAGTTCGACTGGATCGCTTCGATTCTCTGGAATTCTTTATTGCGTTTCTGACACTCCTGCATCTCGCGTTGCATTTCAATGTTCTTCAGAATATTTTCTGCTTTAATGGTTTTGACTTCAATGTCGTTTTGGATTCGCTCACAATACTCCTTCTCCTTTTCTTCCAGCAATTGCTTACGTCGAATCAATTCCGTGTGCTCCTGTCGTCGCTTCTCACTCACCATTTGCAAGTATTTCACATGCTGTTCATTTTTAGACTTTTCACGCTCGTTTTTCTCGGACTCCCAGAACTTACGGGCCATCAAGGCATTTTCGACAATTGCGATTTCTTTCAAATTTTTCATCGACATTCGATCAAGAATTTTCCTGTCGTGGTCGGAAAGTTGAACGATGTTTCTGACATTGTCTGTTTTCGTTATTGGAAGCAAATTTGATAAACTCGAGCTTTTGAATCTGCTGCACAGGTTTTGGAAGCTGGCTGGAGTATCGGATTTGATGCTTTTGCACAACTTCGACGACTTTCTACCTTTAGGCTTCTTTATTCTTAGACTTGTCGATCCTTTGAAGCCTGGCAGATCATTGGTTGAGAAGGATCGATTGGAATGCTTTAGCTGATCGGAAATTGCATCCAAACTAAAATTCTTCGGCGAGATAGGCTTCAATGGTTTTTCCTGGAAGTTTCTTTGTGGCTCAACTTCAACAATCGACTCGACACGGTTCGGTGACGCTGCTTCAATTTTCTTCTTCGATTTTTTCTTCTTTTTGGGCTTTTTATCAATTGAGAAGTAATCGGACGAGAAGTCGCAGCAGAGATTATCCAATGAAAAGTTGATCCTCCCGTGGTACTGGCCTAGATCGGTGCAATCGAAGCAGCAGCAATCGTAGAAATCCATCGATACCGCCTCATCAATTTCGTCGTCGATTGGGCACGACAAGTAAAAACTGTCGGCCGTCGACTTTTTATCCTTTGCGTGATTCTTATGCTTCTTCGACATTTTCTTAAAGAATCGCTTAAGTTTATCTCAAGTTTGTAATCGCTTCACTATAACTCACCATTAAAAATTCCAGCGTTGCTTCAAAATTCTCTAAATTCTATAAAAATTCTGATATCGATCAAGCGCGAACCCAAACAGAAAATAACGCCAAGCGACCAGAGAATTTATAATGTGGAGAACTTTCGTTTGAAATCCGTTGCTTGTCAGAAGAGGAAAAGTTTTTATTCATGATGTTTTTTATTCACTTTCGCGCCTTTTCAGTCCTGTTTTGTGCGGAAAAGTTTTTCAATTTCCAGTTCTAGACATGCGATAAGCAGCTGATACAGGTCTGTACACTTTAATAAAAGTCTTACAACCCATTCAAATACACTCACCCGGATCTCCGACTGTCTCTCACCGTGGTAAGTCCAGTCGGAAGCACCGGATACTCCCGTAAAACTGCTGCCTTCTACGCCTATGATTCCTATGATTGTGTAACACATGCAAGTGCACTAGACAACTGGCCTGGACGCACACAGCCCCGGCGATCGAGCCATCCTGAGATGACTTTCTCGCATACACTTGCGTGGTAGGGAACTGCGGATTGACCTCTGGCGCTACTTCCACTGCCCGGTCTCGCGGCCCTGAGAACCAACAAGTTGTGGAACTCAGGTCAAAAAGTTGTTTGCAACCGACCAAGACCATCTTTTTTCCTAGCCAGGACACTGTGACATTGTTAACTCAATTACATTCATTGTTTCGACATTGATTCGAATGACCGCAAAGGTATTGTCGACGAAGTTGAATCTTAAAGCAATTTTTGGTAGTTTCAAAGACGCCTTCGCCTCAGCAGCTGTTGGTTTATGAACCGTTATTTGGGTTAGATATCCGATCTTGGCAAAAAAAATTAACACGAAAAGTGTTTGTTAAGTTCATGTATGAGCCAATTTCTTTCTAAATGTACACCAATGACCGTTGGGAATTATTAAAAAATCATTGACTTTCCCTTCGGTTTTTTATTCTTGCATACCACCGCAGGGGCTCAACTTGGAAGCGGAAAGCTCAGTGTGAAGAAATCAGCATCCATTACGATATATTCGGTTTTCGTTCACCCTTCAATTCAAGCCTTCTTCCGATTTTCATGCCCCTCGCCAAGCTTCATTCAAATTCAAAAAAAAATCTAACGTATTCTCGGTGCACAATTAGAAAGTTATTGGCTCAAATATTTGGACACTTTCTTTGGCCTGTCAACATACTCTTATTGTAATTTTTGAATCTTTCCTAGTTGGTAAATAGTCGCTAGGCTTCTAAACAGCGTGCAAACATTCATTGGGCATATAAACGTACCAAAAAGCTAGATAATCATATCAGTAACGTTTAAACTTTCAAATGAAATTGCAAATAGTGGTTATTTTTATGCTTTTGAGCATTGCGATTGCAAATCATCATCCTTTGACATTTGTGTATTCAATTGGTAGCATGAACAACTACATGGCAACTGCAACGAATCAAAAAGTGTATGGGCTGCATAACAGCAGCTTCACCATAGTTGGAGCTCATCTGACAGGAAAAACCAACGCTGATGTCGCTGTGATGAATTTTGTTGGTGGCGAAATACATTACGTGATTCCAGAAATGTTTGTTTTGTACCCGAATCTGTTAAACATCACGTATTCAAACAACGGACTAATCAATCTCAAATCCGGTGCGTTTGAGAAAGCAACAAAATTGGTAGCAATTACAATCACGCTGAACTTCCTGCCGGTCATACACAAACACCCTTTCAAAGGCGCCACATCACTACTCACGCTAACCCTTACTGGAAACAAAATCCACCGAATTGAATCGAGTGCTTTTAGTGATTTAACTTCAATACGAGATATCAATCTTGCCAACAACCACATTCATCACATCGACGCAAACACTTTCGATGGATTGGCCAGCTTGTCTTCTGTCGACCTTACTGGAAATATTTGTCCCAACAAGCTGTTCTCAAAAGTATTTTCAACATTAGCTACGATACAAACAGCTGTCCGACTCTGCGGTCTTTAGGTCAATTCAATGGATTTTGCTCAATGTTTGCTCTTTCATTTCATATCTATATTTATTTAATTCTTATTTGTCAATAAAGTCAAGTTTTAAGTGCTCAATAAATCTTAGATTGCTTTGATATTTAATTTTTCAATTGCTCTGATGTTATCAACATATAGAAAGATTGAACGCTGACTCATTCCATCAACACGGATGTCGGTGTCTGGACCGTTACTTCATTGTCTATAAAAATTATCACTTGAGAATTTGCGACAACGTTTTGTTAACAATTTGTACATACAAGTAATATTTGGAGACTTTCTTTTGCAGTATTAACATGTTCCATAACATCTTCTATTAAGCAGTTTCTGTTTTAGCTCAAATTTCCAGTTTTTCTACTTTTGTAACTTTGGTACGGTCCCTTGATTGCCAAATGGCCTTTGCAAACATTAATTGGGCCAAGAACCGCTATACTTAATAGACACTGCATACGCAAAAAAGTATACAAATTG
>JPYR01000924.1:10717-22953 GCA_000775305.1 Belgica antarctica
AATGAATCGGCAATTAAATTCAGAGCAAGCAGCTAATTTGTTAATTTATAACTTTTACTTGAGTTGGAGATCTAATCACGAAGACATTGCACCTCGGGTTTGTTATCTGGGTATTCATTTGTTTGATAAGTGATGTTGGATGGTTTGAGGTTATCTTTTTAATTAGACAGACTTTTGTAGTTATGAATAACCGAACACGCTTGTAATTAGCTGAAGTCAAACATTTCAGGCAAATTTCAAAGTAATCTGATATGAACTGTTTTATCACGACACTACCATCAGATGGCACCACATAAAAACAACTTTTTATGTGAGTTACAACAGGTTTCATGCAAAACAGCTTTCACATCAGTTGATGCCAACTGCAACCGCTTTTGTTACGCTTCTTGACAGTTTTGACTTCAGCAAAACATTCACACCAGGTGTCGCCACCTTTCAATCTCTCCAACATCTGATTACACTGCTTCACATTGCCCCACGACAAACAAAAAGAAACAAAGAGGCACTGGCTTGCAACGCTCTACATTTAATGGCGTACCAATTGTCTTTGTGGAGATTTCTTTTTTCCATTAGCATTTCTTTCGTCAAGCCATTGAAAAATTTAGCTGCGCGTTTCGTTTGAACGGGCCATAAGCTGGAGAAGACCGGAGAAATGTGAGACGAGACGCGAAGTGAAATGGAAATGATGAAATGGAAATTAGACTACAATACCAGATTGAATGTAATTCAAGATTGTTATCGTGTTTGTTGAGGCTTTTCTGCGGTAATTTTTGTAAGCGTCACGTACCGCGACTGTCTGCTCGAAAAGGGATTTCAATTACAATTTTAATTACCGGCAACAATCATTTGATCTCGATTTTTACTTTGAGAAATTATTGAAGATTGTCCAATGATGCTGTGGCTCATTTACAACTCGGAGAAAGTCGATCAATTTATCTCCATAAAATTAATGTTTTTTAATGCGTCGGAAATGGTGCTTTTATAACCCCTTACGTCAGAAGCCAATATTAACTTTTTCTTTCATTACAGAATGAGATTACTCAATAAACAATTATCGCTAGCGATAGCGCTACTTGTGGTGTGTAGCAGCCCAGTTCGCTCCGAACGGTGGTCAAGACAGTTGACTGAAGACACGCCGAGAAGTGACAGCGATTGGGTGCCAATCAGAAATGCAAAACAGGTCATTGGCGGCGATCTGACGCCAGCCGCACAAAACAGCTTCCAATTCTTCGCTGAACCCGCCAACAACCGATTCAACCTGCAGCAATCCCATCCAGCCCACTTGCGTCACGTTGCATCTCCCTCGGAAATCAACAGCTTTTCCGCCCAAAACTCCCCTCCGCAATTCCAGTTTTTCAATTCTCAGGCTCCCAAACAGAGAACTGTTCAAACCTTCGGCGGTCCAATAAGCAAACCCGAAGCCCAGCCATTGGTGCAGCAAACTTCACCTCAATTCCAGTACATGCAAGAGATCCAGCGCGGACCTCATATTCACCACTACCAATCTCAGCCAATCCCCAAGTCATTGCAAAACTTCCCTCAAAGCCAAGGTGTTCCGCAGTTCCAGCATCATTCGGGAGTGCCAAGATTCCAAAACTTGCCTCAAGCACCGCAATTCCAGCCCACTCAGTCACCTCCACCGTTCCAGCCACTCCAAAACCAACAGAATCCGCAATCCGAAGATCAAGTTCAACTCTTATACGTTCCGTTTGACTCATTGTATAATCAACAAAAGCAACAAACGCCACCTCCACGTGACTCGGGCCGATACAATATTTTGAATCAACCCGTCAGCGCTTCACTCATCAACGATTTCTATTCGCAAAACGAAGTTCACGAAATTCCGACGAAGCCCGCCACGACGAAAAAGCCAGTCACCACAAAACGTCCTACAATCTCCCCCTCCACCTCAAGCCTTTCTCCGTCAACTCCGTTTGATAACGTTTCCAAGCCCAAGCCACATCAGCCTCCACTTTCCATGTTCGTCGCTATCGATAAATTTAAAGGAAAAGCCACAGAAGCCGATGTTCTGAACACATTGAAGAACTCGAACAGCATTGACGTCATGGATTCGTTCTCCAAGAACAACCCGAGAGTCTTCATTGGACCGTCAGGCATGGAACCTCCAACCGGTTACGAAAAGTTCGACTTGCCATACTTGTCAAGCATCGAAGGCACTCGTTACGAGCGAAAAATCGAACAATTGCCGTTCTTCGTTGCCCCATTGAGCTACAAAACTCCACCAGGTTTCTCTAAAATTCCCTTGCCAGCACCACATGTCGGTTCAGTGGTCGTCAATCAGCCGCCAAACGCAATCGAGAACAACGAAAACAACGGATTCACTCAAGACAATTATTACACAAAGCAACCGACCACTGCCCAGCTTATCCAATCAAGTCCAATTGCAAACACAAACGACAAGCACAGAAAGGTTCAATTGACGTCAGGCTTCAGCTACGGCGCTGATGGTAACGTAAACTTGATCAGAAACGAGTACACTTTCCCAACTCTTTCGCCAACTCGCGGATCATCTACAAACTTCGAGAGCCAGCGATCAGTTTTCACGACACCGCGTCCAAGCCCAACTTTTGCTTACACAGCATCGCCGTCGACCGCTGAAACGCCGCTTACTAAAGTCGCTTACAAGCACATCGAGGAACAAAGAAATTACGGTCATTCGACCCACACTCCGACCACAACTAGAACGCCAGTCACCAGAACCAAAGTGGAACAGTACGCAACGTCGCCACGCTCCACCGTTAGAGTGCCTACAACAAAATCTTCGTTCATTGAGTTGGAAGAACACAAAACTGTCAATGAAGAATACTTCGGATTCGAGAAGCAGAAGAAGCCTTCGTTCTCGTTCAGCTTCGGATCTGAAACCGAAAAGCCAATGAAGGACTTCAACTTCCGGCCGATCCCAGAGTTCAATTTCGGTGAAACCGACTACGTCAGCAAGAAGCCAAAGACCAAGCAGCCAACGAAGGCATCAACTCAATACACTTCCCCGTCTTCAACTGCATCGCCAATCTTTGACTTCCAGCCAACAGTCTCAGTCATCGAGAACCAGAGCCAGTTCTCGCACATCAACGGCGGAAACGATGGCAGCTTCTTTGAATACCGTGCATCCCCACGTCCAGTCACACAAGACTACACTTACAACAGATTCAATCTTGGAAACGAACCCACACAAAACACTGCTTACACACCCCAACAACAATACGTCCAAGAAAACGTTGACCAAGTCGACGAACAATTGATAACCACTGACAATCCAAACTATAGCTTGCCATCCGAACTACCTTCGATCAGTCCGCAGTTGTCAGGTTGGATTAATTCTCTTATGGATGATAAATGGATGCAAAAACCTAACATTACAGGAGAAGAAGAAGAAGAAGTCGAACCAACCACAACGGCAACAACCAGCACGTCGACCACACGACGACTAATCAATCGTGGAAGCCGACGACCAGTCACTTCCGCTTCACGTGCCACTGCCACAGATTCCACAGTTGAGCGACGACCGGTGACCGGTCGGCGCCGTCCAACCACTTACACGTCTCGCAACTCCGCTGCTACCACTGAAGCTTCCTATCCATCCCGATCGACTGCAAGCAGAGGTTCCAAAATCCGCTACAACATCACCTCTGAAGATCGCGGCAAGTTCCGCACCCGCCAACGCACTCCAACGGCTAAGAAAGAAGAAGCAAACATTGAATACCAACGCGACGTTCTCAACCAGAACTACCCATCATCAGTCTATCCTATTGCTCCAGACACCACAACTGACAAGCCTTTCGAAGAAAGCGAACCTCAGTATCAATCACACAACTCGGAACATCCCGTCAACGACTACAATGCACCTATTGAAAGTGTGGAAGTGATCCCACTGGGCGGTAATAACGATGAACAAACAGAAAACTATTATACACCAAGCCATCAGCCATCCTATTATGATAACACAATTGAAACAAGCACATTGACGACCACCTCAACTTCCACCACACAAGAGACGCCATTGCCTAGAAATCACAAACTTTACTCGAAGACCTTCGACGGCCTGCAAGAACAGATGCAAGTGCCGCAGCACAAAGCTGCCAATCGGCTCAGAGGCAATTTCAATTACAAACATCGCAACGTTGACTCATTCTACAACACAAACTTGAAAGACTCGACAACACAAAGACCAGAATTTGATGAAGACGAAATTTTAATTACAGTTCCGACAACTCAAGCACCGACCACGACAGAAGTTCCAACTACTGAAGCTCCGATTCCCAGGCGCACAAACTTCCCGCGCCGACGAATCGTCGCTTACACCACAACTGAAGCAACACCTGAGGGCGAAACAACTGGAGTAAAAGCGTCACGAACATCGAATAAAATTCCACAAATTCATTCTTAAAATTCACTTACAGATCAGACAACGCGGCCGCAAAGAAAACGTCGTCGTCGTGAAGAAGATTCGCGGACGTACTCGTGTTACATCAACGACTGAAGAACCAGAAACCACGCGTCGCAATGTTGCAGTCAGAACACGTGCTTCATACAATCGCAACTCAAACAGAGATTCGTCAAGAGATCGAGCAGCCGAGAACAACGAAGAAGTCAAAGAAAGCAGAGTAAATTCGCTTCGAATAAATTTGAATGATTTGAAAAACATTTTTTAACTTTCCAGCCACGATTCCGCATCCGTGAGAACACCCCACGCTTCAGACTCGAGACACAAGAAAGTCAATGGTCGAGCCGATTCAACCAGAATTCTTTCCAGCCTTTTGACGAAGAAAAATCCTTGACGACTGACTTCGACGACGAACAAGAAATTGTCACAGCTAGCACCAACAACGAAAGCGTAGAAAAACGAATCGAAACTTCTTTGTTCAAACAATTACCGAGTCTTTTTCCACAGGATACTTATCTCTTCAACGTCTCTGCCAGCGTCTTGCCGACAAAGCCAGCCGAACACACTGACAATGTCGACGAGTCAACTAACATGATTTCCACTACCGAGAAGGACATTTTGATTGCAAAGCGAGTGAATAACGAAGAGTGAGTTGATTTTTCTATTCAGTTTGTTTGTAAAGTCTATAAATTTCCTTTTTGTCCTTCCAGGGATCTTGGATCAAGCTTTGAAAAATTCGTGAAAGATGTTTTGGAAGATATCGAAACTGACGACACCAAATTGGAAACTAAAACCGAGAAAAAACAAATCGGAAACGAGAAGAAGACTGGCCCAAGACGCGGAGTGTGGAAGAAGATAAAGGTGCGCCCAGCTGATGCCTTCGAGACTGCTGAGACTCAAAACATTGGCAAGCATTTGTACAACGCTTTGGTTGAAAACGAGAAGAGAGAAGGAGACAAGATCGATTTGGAAGCAACCACAGAGAGAATTGTTGAAGCTGATCCCACAGAAATTCCCACAACCAAGGAACCGTTGGAACATGTGTTCAGTGAAACCACCACAGTCGAGCCAGAAGTTGAAGAATCCAAGCCTGGAATGTTCGACGAAGCCAGAAAAGCATTAACTGAACTGTTTTCAACCGAAAACGACTCAGAAGACGGCGTCAACATGGAAGAAGCTGACGACAAACTTGAAGCTTTCGTCGAAAGCACAACTACTCAGATCCCAACCACGGAAGAACCGACGACGGTCGCACCAACTGTTGAAATCAAATCAGAAGAATCCTTAGTCAAGAAAAGCTCGAAGCAGGTCAAGACCAGCACCAGCCAGAAAGTGACTGGAGAGATCTGCTACCGAGGGCGATGCATAAAGACCAATGAAAAATAAGTTCATGCATTGCAGTTGTTAACTTTAGGATTCTATTTATTGTAGTTGTAGACAAAGCGACCAGAAATTTTCATGGAGCGACAGGAAAAATTAATCTTTTGATGTGTCATTTGTATTAGAAGCGACAGTAAATCATAACAAAATGAAATATTTTTTAAGAAAATAGCTTTCACGATTTTGTACATAGGAAGAAAAACGCCTTTTATAAGAAAAATAAAGAAAATCTAAACTTGAAATGGTTTTTTTGTGTCTTTAAAGTTGTTTTTCATTTGATTTAAGTTTCAGTTTGTAGTCTGCGACGGTTGGCACGTGTAAATCAAATTTTTAAATTAATTCCAGCGTGATCCGTTAGAAATTATCAGTGAATGACGACCACCGGAAGAGGCAGATAATCAAATTCCAGACGTTTCTTCTAAAACTTCTTTGTTCAGACGTCTGTAGCTTCATTCAAATTTGCATAATTTTCAATCTAAATGCTGGCCTTAGTCGCGCACCCTTCTGCATACGTGCGGATCAAGCGTATCAAAAAAAATTGTGAAGAAGAGAAAAAATTCAAAGAATAAATAAAAATAAATATTTCGGGGCGGAAATCAGGGAAAAGATGACAAGCCCGCGGATAATGGTGTTTCGGCCGACTTACGAGGAGTTCAAGAACTTCCCCGAGTACATCAAATACATGGAATCGTGTGGTGCACATCTCGCTGGACTAGCAAAGGTAATTTTCTTTATTTACATCGAAACGAGGTCACAAACTACAAATCGAAATGCTTCTCCCGCCACTCCAACAGATCATCCCGCCCGCCGAGTGGATCCCACGCAAAAGCGGATACAATCTCGACGACATAAACATAAACATCAAGAGCCCGATTCTGCAGTTCGTCACGGGCAAGCAGGGATTTTATCAGCAATTCAATGTTCAAAAGAAGCCGATGACTGTTAAGGAGTACTACCACAAGGCTTGCTCTGAGCGCTATGCGACCCCGAAATACTTCGATTACGAAGACTTGGAGCGTAAGTTCTGGAAGAACGTAACGTACATCCAACCAATTTACGGTAAGCAAACTTAATGGTCGCGATAAAATTGTTTGTTTACCTTTTGTTGCTCGTCTGATCAGGTGCTGACGTGAGCGGGACGATGACTGACGCGGATGAGCCGTGCTTCAACATCAACAAACTCGGCTCGATATTAGACTTCGTTGAGAAAGACTATCACAAAGCCATCTCGGGCGTGAACACAAGTTATTTGTACTTCGGGATGTGGAAAACCACGTTCGCCTGGCACACCGAAGACATGGATCTTTACTCCATCAACTATCTTCACTTTGGTAAGCCTAAATATTGTTAAGACGTTCTCAACTAACATTTGATTTTTTTTATTTTAGGCGCTCCGAAGACGTGGTATGCAATTCCACCTGCTGAAGGCCGCAAGCTCGAGAAACTCGCCAACTTGACTTTCCGAGAACACTACGCCGAGTGTAACGCTTTCTTGCGACACAAAATGACACTGATCAGCCCGCAGGTTCTCAAGCAGCACAATATTCCATTCAACAAAATCACACAAGAGCCCGGCGAGGTGATGATAACGTTCCCGTTCGGATATCACGCAGGCTTCAACCACGGGTTCAATTGCGCAGAAAGCACGAACTTCGCATCAGAACGATGGATCGAATACGGAAAGCGTGCCTCGCAATGTCACTGCCGAAAGGACATGGTGAAAATATCAATGGAGACCTTCGTAAGGAGATTCCAGCCAGAGCGCTACGAAAACTGGCTTCAGGGAAAAGATTTTGGGTGCCATCCAGAAGAACCGGGAAAGGTATGCGCGGCTCCAATGCCAGTTCTCAACAAAAAACTAATGATGTAAGTTTGGTTTGCTGCTGGGGATGTAAACAGCTTCTAATTAGAATTTATCTTGTAGCGAAATACAGAAGCGAGGATGCGCTCCGATAAAAATGAAAAAGAAAAGGTGAGATTTGGCATTCAAGCGGGAGTTCACGGGCAGTCATCGGTCACAATTTCATCTTACTAATTACTCTTCAATCCTTTTAGAAAATCGAAATTGAAGGATGAGCCCGAAGACGAGGTCAACGACCTGAAGATTTCTAAGAAAGAAATCCCCTCGACATCACCCGCATCTAGTTCATCGTCGCCAGACTCCCCGCCTACGGATCAATCGCCGGTGAAGATTGAAAAAGACTGTTGGCACCTACTGGAAGACGGTGGCAAGCTGAAGGATCTCCTGCCGAAGGGCGTGATCAAGAATTCGTCGAAGCTGCGGTTTGACGTCAAAGAAATTTCATTAAGTGAAGATTTATAAATGTGATTTCCATTGAGAATCCTTGATTAAGTTAAACGACGGAAAGCCGAAGTTGCACTTGCTAGATGATGAACGTCACATATGAAGAAATTATTTTCCTTTAGTTGTGCAATTCAAAGAGACAGAAAATGATTTGACAGCCTTAAGTTAGCCGATGTTAGTCACAAATCTTCAGTTTATGACGGTTTAAATGATTTTGTAATTTATTATCGTAACTCTCAAGCTGAGTTATTGTAGAAAGTTTGGTTTGGAAGGTGGGAACGGAAAATTGTGAGCTTCAGTTTTTATAAGAACTCGAGATTTGACTAGGATTGATAAAACAACCTTAGTGTAAAGCACTGGACACGAAATTCATTCTGAATTCAACCTTGAAGGTGAATCATTAAGACTTCTTACAGAAACGAGCAAAACTCTGAGAAAAGTATTGAAATTTCCGAGATTTTTCAACTAAATTAGAAACGAGAACAAATTTGCAATATTTCAAGTCTTCCCGCCATCACAACCTCCCCAAAGTCAAAGACGATTTCATTTTAAAGTGACGATTTATTAGCATAAAAATATATTTCGGTTTACGAACTTTATAAAAATACGATTCTTTAGATATTTTTGATCTCACGTCGTAAAAATGTACGTTGTATGATGCAACACAGCAGAAAAAGGGCACTGGTGGAAAGTTAATCACTTAAGTAGTCCAAAAAATGTGGCTGACTTCGATGATCGCGATCAGCGCAGCATAATTCAAAGATTTTCTTTCGTAGTTAACACAAAACCGGAAATAATTTCAAAACTGCGATTACGCTACACTTTCTAATCAACTTATTTTTCGTTTAATATCACATTTGGATTCTCGTCTTCGAAGCGAGTGAGAAGCCAACTTTAAATCAATCTTCGAAAGCTTTGCAAGTGTTTCGGGAAAAACTATTCTTAGCGGACAATGAATGTAATGACTTGACGTCATTTTAAGATGCAAAACGATAAAGAAGACGGAAGGGGATAAGACAAAACTAAAGCGTAGATGTGAACGGAATTCATTGAGCAGAGAATAATTAGGAAAATAATAAAAATTCATTTTGATTAATAAGAATTGGAAGAAAATGTGTTTGACTTAAGATAAAAGGCCTCTGGACTTGGTCTTTGGAGCGTTACCAGCTGCGACCATTTTCAGGGTGAAATTGTGTACTCTAAAGCTTTGCACACAAGCAAGTATCATTAAAATGGTTTTGAGTGGAGATTTGAGACTTTTTCAATGGTGATTCGGCTTTTATCACTTCAGTCTTGTCCTGACCACTCAATTTACACTCAAGTTTTATCAATTCCCGCACTAATTCACTAAAGTCTTCATTACGTTCAAGGTAATATTCTGCTTTTAACATCACAGCCTCCTGAGGCCCTGTCGAGTTAATTTAATTAGCGAAATCCCCGAAAGCAAACAAAAATAAACTCTGAAGGAGCAAATCGACCTTAAACTGTTCAGCCTTAAACGTTCTGGGTTCGTTTGTTTTTCAGGAAGTTGATGTCGAAGATTTCGTCCTCGTTCTCATCCGAGCTTTCTTCGAGCCATTGGGCTCTTCCCAAAGGTTCCACTTCGCTGCGATCGTTCACACTGGTTTTTCCGTATTTGACTTCAGCGCGACTCCGACGTAATCTAAAACCCGCACAAACCTCAGACTTTTATGATTCGAGGAAGTGATTGATAATGCTTACCGCAGAGTTTTGTATACGATAATCGAAATGACTGATAAGGAAGACACGAAAAGCAGAGCGAAATAGTATTTAAAGTTCGCAATGGACGACTCGTCTTCCACTGCAAGCTCCAGCGGGTTGATTGGGTTCTCTTCGCTGCCAACGTCGGCTTTAAAGTCTTTCACAATCTCATAACGATGCGTCGTTGTTGTTTCTTTTTTGTTGTCTGTCGCTTTTGCCGATTCATTCAAACTTGGTGATGCATGGATTACCGGAGGGACGATTTCAAGCTTATTTGTGGCTGAATTCGAGGTATCTTGACCGAGCACCATCGCGACGAGAATCAGAGGCCACAGAACCTTCAACATTTTCACTTTAATCAATGTTTTGAGAGCGATTTGACGTAAACTTGAAAATCCGAGTGGAGAGACTACTTTTATTTACTTCGACGCGGATCAATGTGAAGGCACGCGGGGCATCAAATACGATTTGATGTTTTTTAAAAATAAAGTTGATAGAATTTCCTGGTGCTTTGATGATGAACTTTTTTTAATGGCTTGACATGTTTACAGCAATTTTAGTAGTGGAAAACTAAAAAACTCTTAATATAGCTTAAAGAAGGATTATCAAGGTTGAGAATATAAATTATGGACGTTCCACGCTTTGATTTTCATTTCTTCCGTGTCTAAAAACTTACAGATTTACATTGTTGACCAACTGTTTAAAAGCCACAATAAAGAACTTCTCGGCGTTCCAGGAAACAAGGAAATCAATTTGCTTAACCAGCAGCATCGACGATCAAAATTGTTCAAACTACTGCTGCATATCTTGTCTACGAACTACATAAAAACATGTCGATTCCAAAATATTTGTTGACTGTCCACATTTGATATGCACATTTCTCAGACTTGTGTGCAATGCTAATGACCAGCTACTGTGTCGTTCTTAAATTTTCTTCCATCTTCACCAAAATAATGATTAAATTGAGAAATGTGTAATCCTTGAACAGGCACTCACGATTTGCAAGTTAAAATAGTGTTCTTGAGTGACCGTGGATCCAGATACAAGAACAACTCGATCAAGCAGTCTTCAGGCAAGTCGTAGATCGTGCACTTCGACATTTTTATTTTCCGGCGGACGTTTAACAGGAATTTTGAATGTAAACAAACTTGAGTTCGAAGTTTCTGTTTCGATTTCGAGAGTTTAAAAACAAGAGTTTCAAGCGTCTGAGATGAAGCTTTTGTTTCGGGTTTAAAGGCAAAGAAATTTTACACGGTGAATTTGCTACATGACAAGCAATTTTAACTTTGATACTAATACAGTTTACCGTTGACACTGAATTTCCTAATGAAACTTTTTGTTGCAAACTTATTTTTAACGGTTTATTTGAATCCACTTTTCGAAGATCGACAGGCTTATTGTTGTTCTTCTTCTTCTGCTGGCACGATCACAAATATTTAAGTGAATCGAAACAAAGGCAACTGCAAACAATCAACGATAAAAAGTAAGTACAGCTCCAGCATCCCTGTAGAATTGCATTAAAATTTGCTCTGATTTCTCATTGCAAGCTCACAAAATGGAAAGCGAAGTATCGAAAAAGGTTCATAAACTGAAAATTTCATTATTTACACTTCAAATTTCTTCATTTTCCATCTCTGACACTGTGTTATATCGTTTTAGGCTGCCAAACGGAGACAGCAACGACAAAATCGAAAGGAGAAGTCGCTCGAAAGCTCGCTGAAGAAAAATCTGGTTAAGGAACCCGAAAATCAAGTTAAAAAAGAAGAAACGCAAGCAAAACCTCAAGAAGTCATGAACAAATCGCCAGAGAAGACTCGAGAACAAGTTCTGACCGAACGTCTGGCTAAAAAAGTGAAACCAGCAAAAACGCCAGCAGCAGCTGCTCCAGTCACCCAAAAGACCACAGTAGGGCTGAAGTCGCCAATGAAGGTTGAAAAACAAGTTGTGATTGTACCAGCAGCCAAGCCAGAAGGCGCTGAGATAACCAAGGAGCAGATTCATGCTGAAAGAGAAGCGAAGAAGTTAGCAAAACATGCAGCAAAGAAGAAGCTCGCTGTGACAGCTGGAGAAATGCCAGCTACGCAACAAAGTGCGCCTAAAACTTCTCCAGCAGCTTCCAAGCCAGTTCCACCCCAACCAAGACCAGCTCAGCAACAAAAACCGGCTAAACCAGTGGAACTAAAGCCAGAAGCTAAAGATCCAGTGGCAAAAGCTAACGCCGACACTGAACTTTCTGCTAAAATGGTCAACTTGCATATCATCGATGCTTCGGCTGGCGACTGTACAGACAAAATGAAGCCTGTCTTATCAAAGGCTGAACGTAGAGCAATTCAAGAAGCGCAGAGGGCTGCCAAGTCGAAAGCAGTTGAAGTTAAGAAGGCACCGGTCAAGAAAACGAGCGAAACACCATCAAAGAAAGTACCAAAC
>JPYR01000925.1:0-23427 GCA_000775305.1 Belgica antarctica
TATTCCAACTTAATTAAACTTTTGACGTAGACTTCCTTGAATGAACATTTGATCTTTGATTAAAAACGCTTTGCGTAGCTTAAACCTAGTTGAACGGTCTTTGGCCGGCCTCGACCTTTTGAAGGCCTTCCATCGAGTGATTTTCAGTTGTAACTAGATGAGATGACATTAGTGAGCGTTGCGGGTTATTGGCAAGGCACCAGACGAGGCTGTTCTTCCGCGGCTGGCAATTTCTAGTAGAAATTCAAATTAAAATCTTCAAAATTTCTCAAAGATACAAACTTACGACGAGGACGAGACACTGTCGAAGTGCGAGCTATTCCTGCAGTGACGCTGTTGCTCCTCGACGATGGAACGCGGACAGTTCTTGGTGCGACAGGAGCTTGGACAGCCGGCGCTGCTAACGGTACCGGTTCAACAAAACTCACTGAGCTGTCATCGTCTTCACTGCGCTCGTGTCCCAACTCGATTTCAATGTGGCGCATTGCCTTTCGCATGTCATCGATGTACTTTTTAACCTTGATCAAGGTCGCCGAATAATTTTCTACCTTCTTCCTCAAGTCTTCATTTTCATGCCTGGTGCTCGTTTCGG
This sequence comes from Belgica antarctica, assembly GCA_000775305.1. Lineage (NCBI taxonomy): Eukaryota > Metazoa > Arthropoda > Insecta > Diptera > Chironomidae > Belgica > Belgica antarctica. The sequence continues at coordinate 593 of JPYR01000925.1, forward strand.
CAGAATAGAACTCCGATGTGTTCAGCGAGCTCACTGTCTGCAGATGCAAGCGGCAGTAGTAAGCGCTGGAGTCGATAGTTGTACCGCGGCAGACCGGGCAAGTTCTCGACCTTTCCAGCCAAATTTTCAAGCAGCTAGAATGAAATGCGTGCCCGCAGCTTTTGATCGCAACTGGATGGCGTTCCGGGGCGTCGGCGGTGGAGAACACTTCGGAGCAGATGATACAACCGATTGACATCGTGACTTGTGATTGATTCAGGCGAGAAAATGTTTTAATAAATTATTTGATGCTNNCGTGACTTGTGATTGATTCAGGCGAGAAAATGTTTTAATAAATTATTTGATGCTCAACTTGGACACTGATGCACAATGACTTGTCTTTTTTTCTTCTTGTTCCAGCTTCAGCACCGATGGTTGCTGGTGCGTAGAAGCTTTAGCGGTGCTGGCTTCTTTAAAACGCATGGAAAGGTACCGTTAAAATTTTCTAGACTGCATAAGAACTGAATGAACTTCGTAATCCTAAAACATTTCCACTACAATCAAGCAACTGATAACATCTCCGTCGACTGATCGACAAGTTAAGGACTAATCAATGAAAATTAAGACGTAACATTCGTTGCCGTTTAGACTACGACGTGTCGGGTTTTATAATTCTTCAGAAATTTCTGGTAAAATTTATTGTGCAAACACTTAAAAAGCCTGCTTCGAGGGAAAGAAAATCAATAAAAGTCGGAATGATCCAAAATAGGTCTGGATTTCAACAGGTAGTTTCCTTCTTCTGCTGCGTTCGTTAATCGCGCGCCAAAAAGTTTTCTCGGTTGTTTGTTGATTAAACAGGCAACGATAAAATTCTAGTGAAGAAGGTTTCCTTGTCGGTGGGTCCGTTGAAGCACCGCTAAACGTTAAAGGGAACCGATAACGGGAACATCTAATTTTTCATCTCTTTTGTTGGCTCAAGATTGAATGTTTTGTTGACCAGGCTTGCCTTTGTAAATCGAAGCAAATTCACGGTTGATTCCTTTTTGTTCTTATTGTGTCTCTCAAGAGATCCTTTTTTGCACCTTCTTGGAGAATCCTTCGTTAAAATTGATGATGGGAACGGAATTTTTATCGCCACCGTCTTCGAAGTGATGAATGAAGGTGTTTCCAAAAGAAAATATTTGAAGAAATTTCACAGAAGTGCTTGAGACGATCTTCTTTGTGCTGTCGAGTAGGTGGATGTTGTGACAGTTAATAGTCATAAAAATCAAATCAATTCTCAACGAACGTAAAGCTGTCGACGTTCTCAATCAACTGTTAATGAAAGAAATGGCCTTTTAAAAAGTGAAAATCTCCTGGCGATTCTCGCTTCTCGCCGTTCGCGAATTTCTAATGCGCCGTGAAATTTATACAATGATTAATTGTCCAGATTTGTCTGTCATGAAAGAATTCAAAGACGACTCGAACAAACCGCTTAAAGTAAATAAATTGATGTCGGCTGTTTTCGCACTGATTCTGTGGTTCGTTCGTTTTGCAGACGTATATTCTGTTTTATTCGTGGTCACAGATAATTCGATTCAAGAATAGGAACTAAACTCGAAATCTATTGGAAAGATGAATTCGGAATAGAAAGAAGAAATTGAAGAATTTTTTAGAAATAGCTGTTTTAAGCCACGAGTCGGACGACTAAGCTGCGATGGAGATGTCAAAGATTGTTCTATGAATATGTGAGCTGTTCAGCGACGTTTTGAAGAAGCTTGGGCGTTGGCTATTAGTGAGCACTTTGAACAGCAGCAAGCACTAACAAAACAGTGTTCTGGCTGGTAGGAGATGATACAAGAACGTCAATCAATTGTTCAGTCAAACTTCAAGTTTCGAAACCTAAAAAACTTTTTGCTGAATTCTATTTGTCTTCTGTTGGACTTAGACACTTTTTACATGCTTAAACACTTTTACATTTTAAAAGTTACTTTGGTCGACTTAAACAAGACTTCCACTAATCAAAACGTAACCCCTGCAGACATCAAAGTCTTCCATAACTTCGCAACGACCCCAAAACAGATGTCAAAGCAATTCCTGAGAAGAAAAACAGGATTTGATCAATTAACAGTAGTTCATTAGCTTCCTCACACATTCAAACGGCTACACAAAAAACTGATTCATCCTGTTGCGCAACCAACGCGAGTAAAAATGCTGCCACTTAAAACGTTGGTTTCCAGTATCCACGATGTGACTGAAATTCCATTAACAAATATTCTTTCCGCTGTCTCGATGATTTGTTCGTCTTTTAGTGTTCTGTGACCATCAAGCTTCTTAACTATTTACGAGTTGTGTTTTTGAATGAATCGATGTTGTTCATTCTCCCCAGAAAGGAAATTCCAATCAAATCGTTGATTTTTTTTATGAAAGTTCCAAATGAGTTGAAATTATTACGAAAGAATCTTTTCAACTCATTAACGAGGCTGATTTGAATAAGAAAGGTCAAAGCAGATGATTTCCAGATTCTTTCCCACACTTTGATCCCTTCGCGGGAATCCTGAAAGTGAAAATAATTAAGATGAAGCATTGGAACAAAAGCAGATTTGATTTTACGGAAATTAAAGCCTCCAAGCTAGTGATCCAACAAATTGAATAATTTTATTCTCGTCTTTTGTGTTTAGATCTTAAATTTGTTTTTCTTCTTCATCTCGTTTGGGGGCCGATCTTGAAGTCTTCGTGGCAGTTGAAATATCCACTCAATGATCTTCTGACACTTGAAATGAACCATTTCGCAAAACTAGGAACGTGAGGTTAGCAATTTGGCAGTAGAATTGGAATGGTCGGTGATCAGTGGCTGGGGTAGAAAATTGGAAGGGTGACTTGGAAGCTTGTTGAAGTATCTAATGACCGATTTTTCTTAGCAACTTTCATTTTTATAAAATCCTAACCTCAAAAATGTTTCCAAACCCCTTCACACCCTTCCTAAGGCCCTTCGCATGATGTATTGTCCTGTTCAAGGAAAGAATCTTTCGCTAACGACTTTCGATAATTACTTTCGGCGCTTTTCAAGACTCAATCAAAGACTTAATGATGAAGCATCAACATGAATGAATCTTAAATTACACGATAATGTTTTGTGGATCATAATCCACTCCATCAAGAAGCCCATCAAATAAATCGCAAAATAACAAGTTTTAAGTAAGCATCTCAAGTGCGAGGTTGTCTTGGGGGCAGCCCATGATCTGAGACTGGCAATCAATCGTGCTTGATGACTGATCGAAATTTTGATTCAAAGAAACTGAAAGTTCGGATTGAAAAGAATTTCAGAAATTTTCTTTTCCCGGATCCAGCGCGAGCTAAGTCGTTTTTTTTTTTGTTCTCAACTCGACTTCAAACGTTTCTTCAGCTTTTGTCGAGTAATTATCATAAGTTTTATTCAACAATTGCGTAATGACTGCGATTAATTCTTTGAACGTGCGAAGGCCGCAAAGGAAATCGAAATTATCACAATAATTGTTGACCAATTGAATCACCTTAAGAGTGTTATTGTTTCTCGAGAATCGCCTTGTGAAAGATCGTTGAAAGGAAGTCTGAAAATATTTAAGCAACAAACTCGTTTTGTTTCACTTCCAGTGAAGACTTTTTGCTAAGCAACAAAAGTTTATTGATTTATGATTTGATTTCTAGTTCAAAACGAGTAAATTAGAAGACAATCAAAGATAATTTGACCGCTTACTGATCGGATTAGAAGTCTGCGTAAACGCTGGTTCTGAATAACCCTCCAGTTTCATTCATTTTCAAAGGATTTAAACTGACTCGCCTTCTGAATTCTTGATTCTCGACACAACAAGTGAATTTCACATGTATTGCAAAAATTCTTCAACGTCAAGGAAGAAGAACATCGATCGAGACTCGTTTCTAATTTGATGTGTTGTTGGTCAACTTCTGAGTTGAAATATTTTTCTTCGCTCGAATCAGATGTTTCGTGGATCATTAACATGCAAAAACTTGAAACCGGCAATCAGCGGCGCTTTCTAATTACTAACAGGAATGAACCAAGCTCCAGAACTTCCCCGGTCATTCGAATTAATTTCGTACGCAATTTGCTATCTCTGCGATAATTGCACTCAAATTACCATAAGATTCACTTTCAACCAAGCCAGAGAACATTCCAGCGAGACTCGTCGGCCAAGAAGAAACTTCACTTGCTTTCAGTGGGTCTCACACAGTGCGAAATGAATCAATGCAGAAAAGCGAAGAATTCTTCTTCGTCACGTTCGGCAGCTCTGTGTTAGTTTTGGCGCCAAATTCACAACCAGTTCTCGGTTCTATGTAAATCAATAAAACCAAATCCGAAATAATGTTGTTCCCGTGTTCAATTTTGTTCAACAACATCTCATAAAACAACAAACAACTGCATCAGTGAACTGTTTTTTTTGTTTCCCATTTCGATACTGAAATTAAATTCAGAGCAAAAACTCGAATTATGCATTTTGATTTTCTTTCAGTTCATGAGAACAAAAGTATAAGAAAAACTTCTTCAGGGGTGAAAAGAACATAAATTTCAGTTCCACGACAAAAAAAAATCAACTGCTACCCCATAAACAATTTTTTTCCGACTCTTGAGATGCTGTGAGAAGTTTTTTCACCGATTCAAAAGAGAAAAACAAAATCCTTTCACCATCCTGCATTCCACTTAATCTCGTCAAGTGAGAATGATAATTAAGTTTTAAGTTTTGAATATTTACACTGGAAGATGAACAAAAAAACTGTCAGGTTAAATAATAATGACGATCGCAGGGAGTCTGAGAGAAGGGGCAAGGTTGGATCTAAGTTTGAGTGAGCTTTGAAACACGTGACGAAGTTTTGTAAAATCAAAAATTCAAAATCATGCTTCTTACAAGCATATTTTCTACAACTTATAATGAATTCAGAGTCTCAGCCCACATATCTCAGCTTTCCTAGCCCCCGATCATTAATATAACGATTCTCAAACATTTTTCCAACCAAATCTTACCAAGAAGATTTATGTTCTCATTCACGTCACCAACTTTCTTCTCATTTCCATTCATGAGTTCAGCACAAAAAAGCACTAAAACGGTGACATGGAAATTCAAAGGCGGTTGTTTGTTTTTTCAGTGTTATTGTTTTGCTGTCCTAAAGATCGTGAAGCAATTTATATGATGATTAAACGGCGAAGACTAAAAGGCGAATGATTCTTCATTGTGATCGCGCTTTTTACGAGCAAAAACTCGCGCTATGATCTTTCTAATCCAATTAAAGGAAGCGTCAGTTGAAAGTACAAAGCAAATTTCAACTGTGGCGTGTACACAAAAAGAACAAAACGATGAAGCAATAAAAATTGTTTTTTGCTACACTTTTTTATTGCCCGAAAATTGTGATTTTTATGGCGTGTTACATGCTGTTCATGATGTTCTATTCATCTATGAGTACGTTTCTTTATTGCTTCGAGTAACTCAATTTGCTTCACCACGATTAAATTATCGTTATTAACTAGAATTTCACGATTTTTTGCTGCTTCCAAGCGAACAATTGACACCTTTCGACTTCTTATTTGATGAATGCGGGCCAGATTATGACTTGATGTCCATTTAGCAAAGACATTAAATTAAAGTGATCGATCATCACGAGAGTCGAGATAATTGCGGCAAATGACGGGTTTAGTGCAAATTCAAGCAAAAGTAAACAATCGCGAAATAATTTACGAGGTTTTTATTTATTTTCTCGAAGATTTAACAATAAATTTTCTCTGCATTTGCATTTCAAAAGAATTAATGTTCCTTCATGATTTTTAATTTGACTTTATTGTCTCGCATTCAAGACTTATTGATCGGAAACATTTAAGAAATTATTGGATACGCCTAATAAAGATTCTTTTCTTTTTGAAAAAGATGCAAAATGGGAAGAAGTGTCACATAAATTATGAGATGAAGGAATCGTTAGGCAGTTCAGTGTATTTCTTGAAGATTTCATGAAAATTTAGCTGATTTAGTCAAAACATTGCCTGATAAGAATTCAACTTATTGTGAAGCTTCATCGCAATTGACATTTAATTCTTAAATCTAATGTGACTTAATCACTTAACTATCCCCATAAACATTTGCACAATAAAACATACTTTAAACTGATATTACGCAATTTAGTTTTCCATTTAAATCGATCCCTTTGCAATTTCTTCAAGGGTGGAATTTTCTTTGCGAATCTTCACAGGTAAAGAACGCAAAATTTGTCAAGCTGCACTGTGAAACCTAAATCATAATTTAGAAAATAAGTTTGTCCCTTCAACCCTTCGGTTTTTAGTTTTTCTCATCCCAAAAGGACTTTGATGGGACACGGCAAATGAGTTTCGATGAGAAAGAAAGTTCTTGGGAAAGAAAATTAGATCATGTCAATGAACTCTTGTCACCTTTAATCTGCGTTTCTGGGAAAATGTTGAGCGAATCAAATTTTTGTCAGTCCCGAGTGTCACTCACAGGAATTTTGTGGACTCAATACTGGATACACACTAAACACGATGAGATTCCATTTATCTTAAGTTCTTTGCATGTCAACAACAATAATATTTAAATTTATGTTAATTGCGCAACGTTTTATGTTCATTTTGAGATTCAGGCATGACTAAAGCAACGTGATGCTCGTAATTAAGGATTAAAATGTAATTTTCATCTGACGACAATAAAAAGAAGCCTTCTGGGTCATCGACGGTTTAAGTTTGTCTGTTGAGATCGAGTTTTAGTTGAATTTGATGGATCATTTTAATGGAAAACTTTTGATGACTTTTCCGGTTTTTTTGAATTGCTAATAAAGTTCAAGCGAGTTCAGATGCTGAGCAAACAAATCATTTTTCACTGACAATATCCAGAGCAGTTGCTAGCTGCGTCTCGAGGGATACAGGGAGATTCGACCAAAAGCTGTGCCATTAATTTTATGGACAAGAAACTCAGCCAGCAAAGGTGTTACAAAGAAGCAGAAGGAAAGTTTCTTAAGGAATCAAAGTATTTAGGGTGAGGGAGATTTTTGCTTCTTGCAGGGGTTCAATTCATCGAACGTACACATGTTCGATTGCAATTGAAGGGTCCCGTGCCAAGTATAAAGCAGCTGGAATCGATTGATCAGACTTTGTTTCAGTTTTTGCGAAGAATTAAACATTACTTCATTATACAACAGATCGTTGTTGATCACTTAAAACTCATGAATTATTGAGCGAAGCCTTCCTTAACACTCGAATTTTATATCGATTTTTTTGATAACGTGACTTCTCTCAAAAAGGAAACTTTTCATTAAAATCTCACAAATTCTCGGGTTGAAATTTGAGTTTGAGAAAAATGGTTGGGAAGAAAAATTGTGTTTGCTATAAAAAAGAAATGTTTTGACTTGATTTCTAATACAGCTTAGCCAGGATGTAACGGTAGAAAGTCCTTTCCGCTTAAGTCATCCAATACGCTGCTGTTCTATATCTTCTAACTTTCTTCATTCGAGTCGCGGATATTCGCCGTAAATCTTGCCATGATTTTGAGGAAACTAAAAGCATGAAATTTTTTAAGATTTTCGGAAGTTCTTCCGTGATTTCGTGGCACACGTATTTATGGGTTTGATTATTTACGCCAATAAGCCACGCTTTGGAATCTTGTCGGTGGATAATTAAATCGATCGCTATTTGCCAACTGTTTAAGGATAATTTTAAAATATGTTTGGAAATCAAAAAAGTATTTTGTAAGCTGTGTCAGAATCACTTTAATTAGGATTCGAACCAAATTCAACAAATTTTAAAGCAAAACTGTTTCAATCACCAAAGATCTCATTTCGACTTCGAGAATCGATCAGGAAATCTTGGTTCTTGAATGTTTTCCAAATCAGTCGTAGAAAATAAACACTCAAGAATCCAAAGTCAATATTGAGGCTTGAAAACTACGCAGGATATTTCGTTGCATCCATAAATGTTCCACTTGAAATCGTCTTGCACGTTTGTGTTTGTGCAAAAACCAAATCTCGAGATTTTTCTTCGGGCTCAAAAGAGAAGTCATAATGGAATCTAGTCAGCTGACGAGACAAGGTCATTTCCATCTCGCTTTCTCGTTCTATTCTTCGTCATCCTTTTTCGCAAACATCATCCTTCCACACGGACCCGTTTTTTATGGGTTTCCTTGGTGGTGTTTTAAAGACTCGTAAAAGAAGAAGGAATTGATGGGTTTTTAGTGAACAAATCGTTTTGCGATCCTTTTGGGATCCATTCATTCATGGGATTATGTTGTTTCTGTCCCATTCACGCCTCCGAAAAGGAATTCCATGAATGATGATGGGAACCTTGTAGGATTCTCTTTGAAATCTTGATCTGCTTGTCCTTTTCACATCTCGTTCACTTTTGCCATCTCAGCTGATTCTTTATTTTGCTTCTCGTGTCGCACACAGCGTTTGTTGTTGTTTCTAACTTCGCATAACAAAAAAAAATCAGTCCGTTGGTGTGCTGGCATCCGAATGATGATTGAAGCAGTGTTTGAAGATTTTTGGCGGAATTCCGCGTTTTTCTTCTTAACCCGTCTCCGCTTCTTCTTTTAGTGTCTCAAAGGCGGTCACCCAACAAAAGGCCCGAAGTTTTATTCATTAATAAAGATTTGGTGGACATTTAAGCCTTTACAAATGTCGACGTCAATTATGTAATGCTTTAGAAGCGGCCGAGAAATATTACAAGTGAAATTCAATTTGATTAAAAACGTCGTTAAAGAACAATCGTGAAAAGGCTACAAAATGGTCAAAGGCGAGAGATTATTGACGATGCTAGAGAAGGAAGAATCAAAGGACGTCGAATCTCCGAAGGAAAATTAATTTTACTTACTCCACGACTCGTGAAACCCCAAGAAAAGCGAGATTCTCTGTTTCTTTTTCTTCCCCGAAAAGAATTTTTGCTCGATAACACACACAAGAAGAGGTGCGAGCCCTATTTTGAGTCGCACACAATTCAGGCACGTCTCTCGCATACAAACAGCGCCGGCAAGAAGAAAAAACCGAATGCAGCATAAAACTCATAATACGATCGTCGAACATCAGTTATTCGTGAAATAGTTCTCGAGCAGTCAACATCTGCTCTCGCCTTCGCTAGAATTAAAATTTATTGACCGGTTCCCAAAGATCGTCAAATAGAATTCAAGAAAAAAATAAGCTTGAGAAAAGCAATCAGCGGAGAAAAAAGAAAATTTATCTCGAAAATCTGCAAAAAGTGAAAATAAAAAGAAAAATGTTCGAATCAGCAATGGATACATTTGAGTTTGACTCGGACTTCAACGATTGTTCAAGGTAATTTTCGTTCTTCTTCTTGCGTTTAATTGAAGTGAAAGTGAAAACTAGTCAAGTTACATAATTTCCACGATGCGCAGCGTTGCCAGACTTTGTAACTAATTTCTTCTCGTTCTTTTGATTACAGACTGACATTCAACGGCTCGGAAGACATTTCCTTCTTCAACACAAACCACAGCCCGCCATCGAGTCCGCGACCGTGTCCAATCAGCCCCTGCCACAGTGACAGCATGGATTCACTGTCGATGGAAAACGACTTCGTGGATTTCAATGCATTCATCAACAAAGACAAGAAACCTTTCTCGCCAGCAAGAAAACGCTTAACATTTGATGTGCTAGCAAGCCTCAATCAAAGTACATCAACAACAAAATCACCCACAGACCGTCATCACCTGCAAAGCATCAATGGCAACACACTTGGGTTGAGAGTATCGACGAGTGGCGCTTCAAAACGATCACTTTGCAACGAAAACTCGCAAAGCCCGCACAACAAAAGATGCAGAAACGAGAATCAATCTCCATCAGCGTCAACCTTGAACCCACAACAACCTGCCATCCGAAAGACTGTCTCAATCATGAACGTTCTGACGTCATCGTCGGAGATGCTGAGGAAGAATCGACTGTAACGACAGCCAGAGGAAAAAATGGTCAAAGATGTGATGCAATAGATTAATAACAAACAAGGAGAAAAGCTTTAAATAATTTTAAAAATCGTTGAGAGAATGTTTATCATAAGTTTGAGAGTGAAATTTGCAACAAATATTACTAAATGCAATAATAATAAATTCTAGATTTTGATTAAAAATTTAAATTTTTGGGTTTCTATTTACAAACAATTTCAAACCTTAATGAGTCCGAGGCGTTGTCAATTTCTTATTCAGGATCGAACGTATTCGAAATTAAAGATAAACAAATTTCACTGCAATCTATCTTTACAAAATTACTTTCTCAAGTCCAACCCTCGAAAGTTTTATCGACTGCAAATCCCTCGACGATGGTCACTTCCAGGTGAAGAAATTTTCATAATTTACGATCGCCAACAAGACGAGTCTAGATTTCAAAAGCAAATCGCCAAAGGGTCTCTTCACATTTGCAGTCAATTAATCTCTTGAGACGTTCCGAGTGAAGGGAAACCTCTAATAAATGGTCAGTAGCCGTTCGCCTGCTAAATCCATAAATCTCAAATGTAAATAATGCATGTGATCCGCGGCGAATCTTTTCGTTCGCGAGCGGAAACAAAAGAAGAAATTCTAAATTTCTGACCCTTCGGCGACCTTTTCCTTTATTACTGACCATTGTCCATCCGCGACAGAAGACAAAAGGATATCACAGTCTGTTTGCATCGCACCCCGATTTCACTTTCGAGATAACATTACAATTTTCGGTTGCTTGGAAAATATTTTTACAAGTCCTCCGTAAACAAAGAGATAGATTGCCCTTTGAATGATGGACATTTGACGGAATTAGATGCGTCTATTGTGTGATGTAATTCGACGGAAATTTTCGCGCGTGTTTTGGTGCATCTTGATGACCCTTCACGACAATCATTTTCCAGTTGAAAGGAGTTGAACGTCTGGGGATTCTCAACGTCCAAAGCCAGCAGACCTTGACCAGAATGATTTTGATTTTCTGTTTTCTTTCACTGGTCATCGTCCATATCAGCATATGCTTCGAAATTAATGCATTAGAATGCTGAAAACATGAAAGAAAGAAAACAAAGACGTTGACTCGTGCAAAATCTCTTCCTTGATAGGGTGGAACAACAAAAGAATATCCATTTAGGATTCTTTTATTTCCGATTTTGCCAGATCTCTCTTGCAAGATTGGCACCAGGAAATTTTCTTTTCACTTTCTTTGAACATTTTTCAACAACGACGTTTATAAATTTCTTGATTGCACTCGCAGTTAATCAATAACTTCCTTGTTCTAAACTCTGGATCTTAACAAATTTAAAAACCCGCGAAATTGCCGGTAACATGTGCAAGTTTTTTCAAGCCTGTTCCACAAGATTCCTTTGCAAAGCGAAAGGGTTGAATGCGATTAACCACACACTCACAAAAAATAACTCGAGATTCCTGAAAAAATATTAGCTACAGAAAACGAAGAAGAAAAGTTTAAAGGGCCCAACAAAAGATTGTTTTCTTATGGAATTCCATTATTCAAGGGAGAACAAAATCTGTTGGCGCGATTTCTCGTCTGATTTGACGTCAGCTGTGTTCCTTCCTCCTTTTTTGCATAACATTTGAATTTGATTTCTAGCTAGATCATGCAAATTGTGTGATCGACAGGTAGCACAACCGGGGAAATTTGAATATTTTATGAACTGTTAATTGATTTGCATAAAGAACTGCATCGTCACCCTTGGAGAATAGACGACAGTCTCGGATGTAGTTCCGTTTTGATGTTAACAACGATCATTAACGGATTTCGGCTTAGAAACTCAAATTCTAGGTTCCAGGTCTTCAAATCTCATGATGGGATCGTCTTTGTCCAGGACGGGAACGGAATTTTGACGAAGGGTCATAACCGGTAGAGAAGGGAATCATCTCTTTGCCAAAAAACAGCGGAGACAACGAAGCAAACATGATAAATGTGCAGGTAATAAAATTCGATTCGGTTTCTTGATCTTTCATAGCTCAAGATTCGTCGATTGTCTTCAAAGTTCTTTGCAAATGCGTTTCCGATTTTTGCACAAGAACATTTTCCGTTGATAAACGCCACAAACTCAATGACTAAGTGCCACGTTGAATTCATCAAACGATGCTTAATTAAAAGCAAATGAGATACCGAAGGATGAAGTAATTCATAAATAATCCTAACCAAGATAATATTGAAAGTAAAAGCAACGCATTCTTGCATCTGCCGTTTAATTTATTTTTATCCCCCAAGATAGTTGAAGACATCAAACAAGGGTTCGTTCCTTCGTTTTCCTTGGGTGCAATATTTGAATCTTCGTGCTTTATAAAAAGAAAAGTAACACCGATGAATAAAGATCTGCAAAAAGAAATTGTTTTGTCTGTCTAAGTTGTGATCAGCAAAGGCTGTGCTGACTGCTAGACACCCTTTCCCTGCTGCAACCGTCGAAAGGGAAATTAAACACGAAATCCTTATACCGTTGCAAGGAACGTTACTTGCATGCTTTATAAATAACTTCAACAAGGGTAAGTCGACGGAATTAGGCAATTGAAGCGTTGATTGAAGAAACGTTAAAAAGAAAAATTGAAGACTTGGAGAAAATTCTAGTGACTTGAACTTTACTTTCTTTGGTCGACGAATCAACAAACAAATCATTCAAATTTTAAGGAGATTTTCATCAAAATCCGTCAAGAAATCGAAACATCGTTAATAGGATGACTAATGGAAATTCATTTTCAAATCCTTTCAACTCTTCTCCAACTTTTCATCAGAATAATTAAATTAATGGAACTTCGATTAGATTCCAAAATACGTGATGCATTAAGCGTGTCCCGAGCAAGGATTCTCCATTTGTTCCCTTTTTGTAGATTTGTTGAAAGTTTTATCGCAGAAGCACGAAGCCGAAAAGGAACATTCCGATGACATGGAATCAAAATCGTTAATGGAATGTTTCAATATTTTTACTGTCGACGACACGTTGAACAACTTTTCTAACATCTTCTTGAACACGAAAAGTTTCTTTGAAGAAATCACGCGCATTGTGACTGCAGTTTGAAGTGATTCATGTCAACGGTTGATGTTGCTGTTCGAGGGTTGCTTGAAGCGGAATTATTTATAGAAAATTGTCTCCCTTTTCTTACTTTGAGGGAAGAAATAATTCGTTTCCTTAATTTTCGGTAGTCTGCAGTTAATTTAGAGTAAAGATTCGGAGCTTCGAAGTGCATGAATCTGCTAAATCGTTACGAAACGAGAGATTTTCTGTTAAATTAACAGAATCAATTGATACAGAACATCGCAAAAAGTTTTCCACTCTAGCAGAAATCCGGCAACATCACAAAACGTTTTCTCACAGCAATCTGCTGTCCCTTTTCTGAGAATTATGAATATTTTGCCTTTATCAAAACAAATACACGACATGTGGCCGATTTGACACAATTTCATTAGTTTGCCCACACACATTTCGTTCAATATTCGACGGTTACAGTGAAATTTAATATTTTTATTGCTTAATTGAGTGTCTCATGAATTAGTTAAACTGCAAACATATCAAGTAATAAAGTTTCGGGTTAGCCTGATGTCACAAAGGCATATTGGATGTTGCAGCTTGAATATTGGAAATTAAAATTTCGATCAAACCCTTTGGCAGGATGTTCGCTTTTTGCTGACTTTTGACAGCGATAACTTCACAAGAACTGAACCTGTGTTAATTTTAGAGATTTGCTTTACAAATTCAGCACAAGTTCGCCAAAACAATTCTTTAAAAGTACACCGCACTGTGCCAAAAGTAAACCGACACCAAATTTGTTCTTCTTATCAACAACATCAATAAAAACTGGGTTCCGACCGATCGATTGCTTTGTTTGTTACTCCAAATTGAATTTCCAGACGCTGAGAGAATCTCGTTACGCTTTAAAACTGATCGATAACTTCTCGTTCCATTGTTTGAAGTTTTCGTTCGAAATTGTAAAAAAACAAAGGGATGAAATTTAGAATCTCTCTCGAATGTTTTCTCAAGTAATTACATATTTAAAAGGATCTCTGCAGTGCTTGAACAAAGGCTCGCTTTGTGGACCTCCCATCGGTCAGTGGTGACTTGCAGAACAAGAGAAGACGAAGGAAAATAACAAAAAATGATTTTTGGAACTCATTTTGAGACTGTAATGAACTTTTCTCAAATCCCTACTTGAAAGTCTTAGAGAAATTCGATATTTGAAGAAATCTTTTGGAACAACTTAGGAAAAGATTGATTGCGATGTTCATTTCTTCGTAACTTGTTATCGATCATGTTGCAGAAAACTTTTGGCGGGATTTTGCAACTTGCTAGGCCATTTGAGACAAGTGTCGATTCCTGTTGCTTAAGCGCCAGTGCACTATCAGTACCTGTCTGGCATACCTGCTGACATTGCGCATAAATCACTTCGTTCAAAGATAACAAGCTGTGGTGCAATAAAACTGTTTACTTGGATGACACTCTCTGGCTAGAGTGAAAATTTCTCCGCAATATAAGTTTACGACTTTTGACAAGATTCATTAACTTTTGAAGTGTTTCTGCATGCAGGCAATAATCACCATGTCAGAGTTGGCATTTGAAGTCTTCTTAAGCAAATATTTCACCAAAATACATGACATTTTTCATGTCCACTTTTAATGATCGTTCTCGTTTCACCCTGACAAGTGCTTTTTGATGTTTCTTCAGAAGTTCTATGAAATTTTGCGGCATTGCGAAAACAAGAAATTAAAGGTCTAGTGACTTTCTAAAGAACCATCAAAGCATTAATGGATCTGACGCCCGTTAAATTATTTATTGCTGAAATCGGCCCAGAAACTTTAGAATTCCTTAAAAATCATCTGATTTTTACTACCTAAACATTGCACAAATCCAAACAGATGACGGAGGCTGGCAAAACGTCGTCCTTTTAAATCTCTCGAGACGATCATCAAATTTCAAAACTGTTGAACGAGTCAAAACGGTTGACTAGAGGTTCACTTGCGGTGATTTTAGTCTCGCCAAAAACGAATCTTCAGTTGCGTTCCATTTGTCAAATGAGTTTTCAAGAAACATTGAGGCAGATTTCCGGATGTTATGCTTTTAGACTGCCTTTTCCACTCCTTTGCGGCATTCAAGAAGTAATTTATGCAAAATTATGAACTGTCATGTGACAAATGGCATTGGTTTTTTATGGTTTTATAAATCCCGAGTGTATTAGGCACTCTTTGTAGGAGTTTTGGCGCGAAATTGAGAACATAAATAGAAAATGTTCTAAGTAAAAAGTGAACGTTACTGTGGGGATGGTCGTGGTTGATGTCATTCATGTCAACTTTCAAAAGATATTCAAAAGATTTTCAGCAAAATTTGACTGTTTTGGTTTATTTTTTCACTTTGTACATTTAACAAATAACGATTTAAAAATTCACCATCGATCTAAGTGCGTTGACGTCACTTCCAAACGATCCATTGATGATATTTTCAAACGTTTAAAAAGCCAGATTCTGCACTTCCATCCTTAATCCAATAAGTCAGGTGTTTCTATTCTAATTTGATTCCCTTTTGGCACAAGCCAGAAACAATAAAATAGCAACAATAGATCACCCGCAACAACACAAAGGGACCTGCTACCTAAACAGGATTTTTACCTGGCTTTTTTAAAGGGAATTCCCATTGCCATTGTTGGTCGGAACGAAGGTGGAAGAGATGAAATGAAAAGCGAGTTAGAATTTTTCCAAATTATTTTGCAATTCCTGTGAACTGGTTCAGTTCAACTTTCTCGACAGAATTTTGGCGAACGTGCTGAACATTGCCGAATGTTCTTAAAAAGAGTCTTAGAAACGTGATTTCCTCAAAAATATCTCAAGTTACTGAAATTACGCGCGAAACGGGAACAAAAGATTGCTTGAGTCTCGAAAAATATTTCAATTTGCACAACAATTGAAAACTGAAACGGCTTCATCTGGCCGGCACATGTTGTCTTGATAGTTAGATCTTTCTTTTATTATTCCAAATTATTGTTTTCTAAGCCATTTCGGAATTTAAAAGTCGCCACTTCCTTTAAAGTTATTCTCGGAGAATTAAGAAGCAATTCAAAGCCGGCAAGTAATGCAACGCAACACAGCACAGACATCGCCAACGGACTCGATGATATGCTTTGTCGATGCTGTGAAGCATAAACTTTATGTCCATTTTGGCTGCTTCATTCTCTTGACGTACCATAAACTCGAAAAAAGGCTCCACAAGAGATCAGACAAAACCTGTTTTTCATTTTGGTGGTTGGAAACTACAGAAAAAATGATCATCAACAAAAGAAACGAAGAACCTTTTTCTCTTTCTCTCCTTTTCCGATTGTTTACCGAGCATAAAAATACCTTCATGAATCTTTTTCTCGCTGATATGTAAATGGAAGGTTTAATTTCTTTGTAAGACCCCAAAAGAACGTCTTTTATGGCCCCGTGATTGTTCGTCGACGTCGCTTCAGCCTAAAATGCGGGTGGAGGGAAAAACTTTAATGAACGTTGAATTTATCGCGAGGTCAGAAGGAATTTTGTTTATGATTTCTTTAACATCTGTGAAACCCTTTTATTTCATTAACAAACACTGCTTTGTGTTGTCCAATTTACCTGTAAATTTCAGGAATAAAAAATGAAACATTTCTCAGCATAAATCACCGGCAACTTGAGTTACAAGAAAAGTTTCAACCCTCGCAAGTTTTCTTTGCGATCAGTTTAACAGCAAGTAACAAGTAGAGTCTTCGATGTCTACGTATCAAAATCTAGCTGGTTTTGAGATCGTGTCAAAACCCTTGAATGAAACCAAGTTCGTCTTCAAACAATTCAGGAATTTGTGTCTTGACCACGTAAATTCAGTTTTTGGAATTGATTTGTTTTTGAAGTTGGTTTATTGACACCTGAAGCAATAAAAACAAATTTTTGCATGTCTTTTTAGATTGCTTTTTTGAATAAAGTTCTTTCTAAATTCATCGAAAAGTTGTTCCCTTAAACAAACCTCAAAACTTCTCTTCTGAAACTCCACAAGTTTCAAACATGACATCACAGACGATCACCCCTGTCCAAAAATTATAAATTCACAACCTTAATGGTGGCCCTTCTGGAGTCTTGCTTGTTAACTTAATTTGTTCGGAAACGTGAAGAAATTTCTGATTGAAACTCAATGGAGTCTACTTGAGCGTTATTAATGATTGTAAAAGTTTCGAGTTTCTAACGAAATCGTCTCGAATGATGTAACATCCCTTTGATTGATTCTTCAGACTGATTTTCGTGTTGTTTCTGTGACAAAAGAAGAAGAAATATTATTTCTTGAGAACTATTCAAAGTGAGATCGAAGACGCTGATTAGAGAAGGACATTTTGGCTTTGAGAAGAATCTGAATGTTACAAGTCATCTTATTCGATTATAGTTGAGTCAAATTCTTGAATAAGCAAAGGCTTCAAACGCCACAAAAGAATCAAAAATCATATTTCATGGAGGCAGCGCAGACAATGGTTGTTCTGGATGGATTAAGGAGCGAGCCCAGCCCTTGATTTATTAAACTCAAGTTGATTTCTTTCCTTTTCGCTCCGCTTTTTCGTGTATGCTTGTGCCTCAGTTAACTTTTACATGAATAATAAATCAAAAGTCATTCAAGAAACTAAAATTCTGTTGATCGTGGGCAATGAGTTGTTAAGAATTTCCAACGGCTTTGCTTCACTCAATTGCATAATGTTCTGAGTTGCACTTTTTCTCGTTTCTTGTTCGTCTTGCGTTGCATTGTTTCATGCCGTTGAAGAAAAACCAGTTTTTGTTCCTTTCTTCGTCGCCTTTTCAAGCATAAAACATAATTGGTTCCATTATTTTGCTTTATTCTCGGATGATTCGCGATTTTATCAATATTTTGAGTCACAAAAGCAGTCACGATTCGGCCCAGAAGTCATCAACCTTTCGCTGCGATGGTTTTTGTTTGTTTCAATTCGAGGAAGAACAGTTTTTATGCTTTTTTGGCGGTCACGAGCGAGATGGATATCAAGTTTACCTGATTCTAAGAAATCTCTTCGTTTTGACGGCGATTCTTAATGATCTAGAATGGGTTGAGCTGCGGCCGCGAACTTTGAGGCTTTTGGGTTCTAGATTTAGTGTTTTATCGCGCAACGTGATGAAGAGAAATGTTAGTGCTTGGAGCAGCGTTCACTGATGTTTGTTCCCTGATAATTGCCATAAAGGGTCCAACAGCCCCATTAGCCTTCGGGAATTGTTACATAAAATCCTTTTCCCTTTTATGACACAGCGGGATGATTGCTTTCAGCTCTTAAACTAAACGAGGAATTCATTTAACAACTTTGAGCCTTTACAAGGTAAATGAGTTAAATATTTATTTTGAATTAGTCGATGAGACGTAGACCTGTGAAGAGACGCGAGACGATCAAATTTTACATTAAAACCGGATTTTTGGTTCACACACCACATCTAAAAGCCCATAAAATGAAATTGAATTCCTTCAAGGATCCCAAAACCGTGAAGAAAATTTTCTTCTTTTAAGGCTTCATCGTGAGATTAATAGTGCTAATCAAAGGCCAAACTCTTTTAAGCCTTTCGGAGCGAACAAATTCCTGGTTTTGAGTCGTGAGAACGCGCTTTGGTCGTTATTATGTGAAAAGGAATTTCAACATAAAATTTGTTGATTTGTTTGCAAACGTCGATACCATTCCGGTGACAGCTCATTAAAGGTTGTCGAGATTATCAAAACATAAACTTCCGAGCTTAACACACAAAGTTAGCAAGGGAAATTGCTTGTTTAATGAATTTTTCTAAAAAAAAAAAAACCACGAATATACACTACGCTGCTAGTTTTGTGCTTGAATTCAAACCTAAAAATTATTTTGAGCTAACTTTCAATTCCCTTGCTGTCAATTCTTATTTTCCATGCTTTGCATTAAGCTGGCAGATTTCCAAACAAGTTTTCCACTGCCCTTTGTCCAACCACTTTCCATTCACCGTAACTAGCCCGCCATCTCATCTTAACTCTTTTAAAATCCCATTTAAGAATCAAACAATCTTGAAATTTCTTTTGTCCCGTTCAAGCCCTTCCACTTTCACTGCATCCCGACTTGGACCGTCAACAGTGTCCTGTTCGCGCCCAGGGATTTTCGTCCCATAAATTCACTTTCTTGTCAAAACAAGTCACGGAGAAAGTGCCTGAACTGGTCCACCGTCCTTTTGTGTTGACTTAGAAGCCTCACGATCAAAAGGGATGTCCACGAGATGCGCCTAATCGACCGTTCGTCTTTGTTTTCTCAACGATGAAAGGACTTTTGCTGTCACATTAGCATCGTGTGCATCATCTCGTGAAACGAAATAATTTTCTGAACCATTATCTCGAACCCTTCGGTCCTTAAGACACCGAAGATTGGCCTGCATTTCCTCGAGTATGGGAAAGTTTCCCAAACGGGACAATCGGTGCAAACGAGAAAAGTTATTTTGAGTAATTTATTTAATGTGCATGCAAGCTCGTCGGGCTGATTTGATAGGGTCGCGAGAACAAAAGACTTTGAAAGTGTCCACATCTGAAATCAAAAACCTTTCTCCTTTCAGGCCTTTTGTTTCCTTCGCATAATTCTTCCATTTGTGCTCTAATTTCTTAATAAACTTTTTGCTGCCACCAAGATGCAAGCTTGAAAATACAAATTTGCTTGTAATCTTAGAGTTTTTGTTTTTTTTCCAAGGCAGGACCCTCTTGAAACTGACACAGTGATTTTCACATCGCTGAAACCTCAGCCCTGAACTAAAATTAGACTTTTTTGTTCAACCCGTTTCCAAATGACTTGATTTTTTTTCTTAAGATTCTCGTTTCGCGAATATTAATGAGGTAATTTTTATGTGCGTAAGAATGCGCAGACAGAACGTGATGTGCCAATAAACTTGAACATTTAAGAATGTATGAAATCTCGCATCCTGTCGTTTTACTTTTTGGAATCACGCATGTTACTGAATTGTCGCTTAGGCGCTCGTACTTAAACTTTTTATCCCCGAAAACGTTCAATGTTAAAGACTGAAGGCACTGGCAACAAAGGGAACATACGAAATCGTGCTATTAAGTTAATAGTAGTTGTACAGCTTCTTCATAAGATTGCTGAAAGCCCTGCGAACGTTTTCAAAAGAATTTATGACTTAGTGCTTAGAATATCCAGTCAATAAAAGTCAGCAACTTTGTAGGTCTTTGCGTGCCTAAGTCTTTGATCACGCCCAATTCCGCCTAGTCTCAGCGGGTAACATTTCGAATTCCCATAACTTCATCACAACAAACTTTCTCGGCTCACGAGAAGCCTTGAACTTGAACTGAACCGAAGCTTGGGTCGAGTTGGAGGTCAGAAACGCGAGCTGAGACAGATTCTGATAAAAGTGAAGCATCATCATCCATCAACATCATTCGCGAACTGCCTTTCTGTGCTGGGTGTTTTATAATATCAGAGATCCCCATTCAAACTTCTGACAGGCATACATGAAGTGAACTATTTCGCGAAGCAAGAAAGCATGACTCTGTGAATTCATGTGTCGGGGGTCTGATGATGATTATTTTTAATCTCATTTCGCGCTTTAGAACTTTTTTCTTCTCTAAATATTTACGCAGAATTGAACGCTAATTAAACAGAAACATTGGCGTCTTGTGCGTTAAGTCGCTGGGATAATATTTACTCAGAGTGTGAAAACATTACAAATTAAAGATTTAAATTAATGTTTTTTGTCGGGAAAAAGTTTTCCAATCACTAACTGTTTTTGAGAGCAGTTTGTTACTGAAAAAGATTGGTCGATGGTAAGCTTTATATGAATCATTTGAATAGAATCTTGTCATCAACATTAAAATGAACAAATAAAAGAATACACAAAGTTCATTCTTGTCGATAAAATTTCACCGTTAATGGTCCGAAACCTATCACGATTTTATTACTGCTTTTCGTCCCTTTTGCCAATTTTTTACTTAGAATAAAATCGTTTCAAAACACTCTAATCGAAAGCACAGCAGCATCAAGTCATTTGAAAAAGCATTATTCAATTCAAATTATGATCGTTTAATTAAATCAAGCACATTGCGCCGATCAATCAAAAATTTGTGCAAATAAAAGGCTGAAAATTAATGATCAGCAGGAGTTAATTCGCAAAATTGGGCATCATAAATTTGCACGATTCTTTTTGCGAACCAGAACAATCTCTTTGTGTGATCTCGAAAGCAGCAAAAAAGCGTTGAGCTTGATTATGTCTAGCGCGAGGCAAGAATGCCAAAATCGGAGCATGAAGAAAGGCGGTGAGAAAAACATCTCATTATTTGCTGATTTGCTTGGATAATGTTTCTTGAAAGCGAACAATTGCGTAATGATATTTATTGAATCCGCTTAGATGGCTGGCTGGAGGCTGATCGTTCTCGTTCTCGAGTCGTTCTTATTCCACATTCGCTTTACACGCAATTTCTAACAAAACATTCCCGACTGATCGTTTTTCGGACGTCTTAGGCCTTCGATCTTATTGTTTCACATCTCTCGGGAAGACTCGTTCGAGGAATTCTCCGCAAAAATACTTAAGCAGCAAACTGGTTCTTGTTTAAGCAGAGTCTTGTCTTCCTTACGCATAAAATTCTATTGATTTATGATTAGAATTAGGAGGGACGGTGAAAAGCAAGCGATTTGATGCTGAACTCGACAATAAACTTTAATTAAAGCTTCGAGCGGCTGTTTCTGGCTGGATGTCTGTAAATGGTTGTTCCATCAGATGTTTCGTGTATCATTTACATTCAAACTTGAAACCGGCAATCAGCGGCGCTTTCTAATTACTAATAGGAATGAACCAAGCTTCCAGAACTTCCCCGATCATTCGAATTAATTTCGTACGCAATTTGCTATCTCTGCGATAATTGCACTCAAATTACCATAAGATTCACTTTCAACCAAGCCAGAGAACATTCCAGCGAGACTCGTCGGCCAAGAAGAAACTTCACTTGCTTTCAGTGCGAAATGAATCAATGCAGAAAGGCGAAGAATTCTTCTTCGTCACGTTCGACAGCTCTGTGTTAGTTTTGGCGCCAAATTCACAACCAGTTCTTGGTTCTGTGGCTTTGCAACATGTTCGACCTTCCACGTTCTTATCAAACAAATTTCTTTCGAGCTTATTTTTAATTTCCGTCCACAGAAATCACCGGTGACATCATGCTGTTCACATGCCACAAGACTTTCCAAGGCGATATTCTTAATTCATCTCATTCGGAACATTTTCTTATGACAGCGCCCGAAAGCAATTAAAATTAAAATGTTGGGGGTTCAGTTTCATCTTAGCTGGAGTCACAAGCATGAAGAAGAAAATGTCAAATAATCAACGGAATATTTTGCAACAACAAGTTCATTCATATTTTGCTCCGTTTCGCCATTCATTCAATTATTTGTGTTGCCATGTGTGGAACATTTATGACGGTTTGTGACATTCACAACATCACATTCACAGTTGATGTTTGTCAAACTCGAAAAAAATTGTTTGCCTAAAGATTTTGTTTACTTTAAAGGAATTGTTTGGATACGTGCATGGGTGATCGTTCTGCATTGCCGCATTCCAATTTAAAAATGCAAATTGTGATCTGGGAAGTTATTCATCGTTTAACAAGTTTCATCATTCAACCTTCAGTCTAATCTTATTGTAACGGCCACAACCAGGGCCTTCATAGGATGGTGGGGCCCAGGCCAAAAATTTATACGGGACCCTTTGACACCAAAACCAAGAAATCTTTCGAAATATGAAACTTTTATTCTGATTGATTGATTGATTGATAAAGCTGTTTTGTTTGCGCTATCGCCTGGTCGCCGCTCCACCACTAGGGGCTTCTTTACGGTATTCCCTCCGCCGAGAGACCACATATACTCGCTCTGGTGATTGCCGAGGCAAAATTCTGTGGCGCAAACTTACTG
>JPYR01000926.1:0-14828 GCA_000775305.1 Belgica antarctica
GTCACTTTCTGGACACGCTAACCCACATGTCATTTTCTGGCGCATTAACCCTACCTTTCAGTATCGCAGTGCTTATTTTTGATCGTTTGTCAATCGTGAGAAAGCACGGCGACAATTTCTTCTTCAACGACATTCGATGCAACGAAAGCGTGGCGCAGTTTGTATGCCAACAGAAAAACTCGAAGCAATAACGGTTTCAACGATTTGGTTGTTTTTGGTGTGAACTGATTTGTTTAACTTGCCACTTTTTTATGGTCACGCTATTATTCACCGATAAGCAATCATCGTTATCAAGGTACACTTGAGTTTGGTTAGAATCACCTTCAGTAATTATCCGTAATCACTTTGGTGTTATCACTATTAGCTCAATATAATTCGTCGCATTCTGCCAGTTGACATTCGCATTTCGATCTTTAAACATCACAGTTCTTAAAACTTAGCTTGAAATTCTTGTAAAAAACTTAACCAGACAAATTGAAAATGAAAACTTTCGCAGTGCTTGTGCTTTTGGTGGTCGCCTGTGTCTCAACAAGTAATTTCAACATAAATCGTCATAAATCCAAAACCAGCAAAAACCATCAGTGACTAATGTGCGTTCAACTTTTTCCAAGGTTCCGCCCTGAACTGCTACAGTTGCACGTTCCCATCAGACGAGAAATGCAAAGACGCAAAGGGCTTAACCGGCATAGTAATTATGTTTGTCCTTTGTAAGATCTTTTCTAACTTTTTATTTCCAAAGACTTGCCCCGAAATAGGACCAGCTGAAGAAGTACTTGGAGTCAAGCCAGGTTGCATTAAAGCCGTGGCGACTTGTAAGCTAAAATATAAAAATTGCAGAAAAACTAATTAACCGTGACGATTTCACAGTGAATGGCGAGAAGAGTTATAACCGCGGATGCACCTTATTCAGCAGTGCCATAGACCCTTGTGCTATCCTTGGTGTTTTAGCCGATGAATGCTCCATTTGTGACACTGATCTCTGCAACAGCTCCACGCACTTGCTGATCAAGACTTGGACGCTTATGCTGCCCATCGCCATTGCCATGTTCATGAAATTCTTCTAAGCATTGAATTTTGTTTTGTAATTTCTAAACCAGTGGAAAAGTTTTTTTTCCACACACGACACCAATAAAATGTTGATAAGGAAATTTGACGTCAATTCTAAAGATTGTTTACTCTGTCTTGATGATTCACAGTGTTGACGGATAATGGGATTCTAATCAATCACTCGGTTTATTGAAGCTATTCAACGTATTAATAGCACGTTAACACTTGTTGAAGCCACTTAAAAGCGATACTTCGCAAAAAAACTCACTTTTGTAAGCCTTGAAGATTACCTTTCACTATCGCAGTGCTTATTTTTGATCGTTTGTCAATCGTGAGAAAGCACAGCAACAAATTCTTCTTCAACGATGATGCAACGAAAGCGTGGTGCAGTTTGTGTGCCATCAGAAAAACTCGAAGCAATAAAAATTATGTTATTAGAACTAGAAACGATGTGATTCAAGTGAATTCAATGTTTTCAATGATTTTAGTGTTTTTGGTGTGAATTGGTCTTTGTCGTGCGACACTTTTTTTTAACAATGTGCACATAAACTTGGTAAGAATAATAATTAGCAATCAAATGTGTTATCACTATTAGCTCAATATAAGTCGTCGCATTCTGCCAGTTGACATTCGCATTTCGATCTTTGAACATCGCAGTTCTTAAAACTTAGCTTGAAATTCTTGTAAAAAACTTAACCAGACAAATTGAAGAAACTTTCGCAGTGCTTGTGCTTTTGGTGGTCGCCTGTGTTTCAACAAGTAATTTCAACATAAATCCAAAACCTGCAAAAACCATCAGTGACTAATGTGCGTTTAACTTTTTCCAAGGTTCCGCCCTGAACTGCTACAGTTGCACGTTCCCTTCAGACGAGAAATGCAAAGACGCAAAGGGCTTAACCGGCACAGTAATTATGTTTGTCCTTTGTAAGATCTTTTCTAACTTTTTATATCCAAAGACTTGCCCCGCAATAGGACCAGCTGAAGAAATACTTGGAGTCAAGCTAGGTTGCATTAAAACCATGGCGACTGGTAAGCTAAAATATAAAAACTGCAGAAAACTAATTAATCGTGACGATTTCACAGCGAATGGCGAGAAGAGTTATAGCCGCGGATGCACCTTGTTCAGCAGCGCCATAGACCCTTGTGCTGTCATCGGTGCTGTTGCCGAACATTGTTCCATTTGTGAAACTGATCTCTGCAACGGATCATCGCACTTGCTGATCAAGACTTGGACGCTTATAAGCATAAATTCTGTCCATCGCAACGTCAATCGTTCATGAAATTCTTTTAAGTTTTGATTTTCGTTTTGTGACTTTAATATGTGGATCAGTTGAAAAAGTATCTCCATTCGAGTCAAATATTGTTTACTCTGTCTGGATTATTAACATCGAAAAATGGGAATCGAATCGATCACTCGACAGACTAATTTATTGAAGCACTTGAACGTAGCATAATAACATCTTCAACAAATCAGTGAATTGACAAGACCAAGCTAATGTTCTAGGAATTCACATGAAACATTTATTTGTCCACTGATTTGTCATCAATTTTTAAACATATGAAAATAAATCAAAGCTTTGTTTGAATCTAGTTTTTGCTTCCAATATCTTTAAATTTGAGTCGAGCCTACGTAAAATCGGGCTTCTTATAAAACAGAACTCAAATTTCTCAGAAACCTCTTTGACTGTTTTTCATTGGACTTTCTGACACTTCAGGTGCAAAGTTGATTGTTTCGGTGAAAAACTTTTTGCATAATTAGTTTTCTGAGAATTTGTTTTTGTGTAGATGGAAACAGACGCGTCTTTCTCAATTCGTTTGACGTTGAATCCGTTCAAGCAATTCATCAGTGTTTTATCTCGACGTTCTTGAGTGCCTAATTATCATCATGAACTTTGCGAATTTCTTTGTCTTCTCTGCTTTCTGGCTGATGACATTCAGCTTAGGCAACTGCGGTAAATGTGAAAGCATCCCGACTATGGCCGGCTTTGACAAGCAACGGGTGAGAAAATTTAAAATTCTTTGTAAACCATAATTATTGAACAGAAACTTTGCAGTTTGCTGGATCGTGGACGTCGATCTTAGAATCATCTGATCCACGCCTTCCTTGCCTGCACTAAAAAGTCGAAGTCACTCCAGATAACAACATAAAGTGCACGTTCTTGCCATACAACCTCGAAGCTTATGCAAACGCAAACAACGCGTCGGACTTAACGCAAGGATTCAAGATCTCGATGAGTTTGAAATCCATGAACGGGGCTAACAGGAACATTGTGGACACCGACTACGGTAAAACGAAGTTAATTCTTGCTGATAGTTTTGACTTGACAACGATGGATTTATAACAGAAAACTACGCTGGAATTTTCACATGCAAGGAAACCGACGATGTTCACTACCATTCAGTCACATTTTGGACGAGAACCGGCCAACCCTTGACTGAATCTGCCATTGCACACATGAAGTCAGTGTTGGACAAGTACAACGTGCCTTACTCAACTCTCGAGAACATCAAACAAGACGGAAGCTGGATCAAGTGGTGCACAGCTAGCGGTGCTTTGATTGAACCTGCTACGGCAGTTTTGGTTCCGCTTTTGACGAAAATTCTTGGATAAGTATCGAAGCATTTGTAAAAGAGAAAATTGGGATTGAATTGCAGCAATTTAAATATAATGTGACTGCATCACAGCAATTTAAACTTTTA
Source organism: Belgica antarctica (assembly GCA_000775305.1). Taxonomy (NCBI): domain Eukaryota; kingdom Metazoa; phylum Arthropoda; class Insecta; order Diptera; family Chironomidae; genus Belgica; species Belgica antarctica. The sequence goes on from JPYR01000926.1 coordinate 3,748, forward strand.
GTTCTGAAAAATATTTTTGTGAAATTTTCAGTCATCACGATTTGAGTCATGAGTGTATCGACGCGTTCTTTTTTGTTCAGTCTCGTTGTGGTCTGTTCTTTCGCTAAAGACATCGCAAACGTACGTTGAATTCGTTTTCTAAAGTTTGTTGATGTTAATATCTAGGGTTTAGTACGACAAGTTCATCAGAGTGAACTGTAATTCCACTGGCAATCTCTGCGTGAACATTTACTGCAACTTGCGAAGTGTGTCTCAGTATGAATCGTTAGTGAGCTTTGGATGTGAACGTCTTCTTAGCCCACAAAACAACCTATTCGTAATACGAATAAATTTACTCTTGTGTACTTACCGCAATTTAAAAGCTTTTAGTTCGACTTCAAGTTGTCGGTGAAGGAGGGAAACGCCAAAAACTTTCGACACTTCGTGGAAATCAAAAGCATCGTTTTACCCGTTTTTCACTGATTTACTGAAGTCATCAGATCGAGTTCTTCCAGGTCTTCAGCACAAATGCCCGTACGTAATGATTAAGTCTTTCCAGGTGCACAACGGAACCTTCGGGCCAGCAAGGTTCAATGTCACACGTGGCAAGAACTTTTACTTGCTTCCGAACGGCATCTACATGTATCAAATGATTATTGCTGACGCTGTTAAAGGGTTTCGGAATCAGCTCGTATTCAATTTTCAGGTCGAATCTTTTTATCATTTCAAAAACTTTCACAGATCACTGTAAATGAGGTTGGAGTCAAAATCAAAATTTTAAGTATGGCTTGAGATCGTTAGCTGTCAAAGATACAAGCGGCTATAAGTTTAAGATAATATCATATTATATGTTTAGCACTGCTTGTTTTTTTCTTCAAATACAATTATAACTCGTCTATGAACGCAATAAGTGCATTAATTATTTTGATTCATTCAGAACTGTGGTTGCAGGTGTAATTGTGAATAATTTGCACAACCATTATGTTATTGACATTTTTGACCTGCAATGACACTGTCGACAACTTTATAAAACTAGGCAGAACTTTGTCAATGACAAATCCGAAATCTCTTTAAACACTTTCATTTTATTTCTGAGTTTTTCTTCACACTCAATAGTTCAATTTACATGTTTACATTGTCGAATTTGTCGGCTCCCATTCCATGGATTCGATCTGACTCTTGAGCATGATGACTTGTACGAACGGTGAAATATTTTCCAGGAACTTGCGGATGTTCTTCTCGAGAATTTCTTCCATGCTCTGTATAAATTTATAATTAAATTAAAATTTAAAACATTTTTTTGTTCCAAAACTTACTTCAAAAAATCTGTCATCGATGACGATGAACTTGAAGATCGACATGTAACTAATGATGTGCAGTATCAGTAGCAGTCCCTTGAGTCTTCGAAGACTCATCGCCGAAACCTTCTCGTCTTTCCAGTCGGTGCTGAAGTCCATCGCCTTGAGTTGCCGCATGTCGAAGCACTCCCAGCTGAACTCGTTGGATTTGATGGCCTCAAACATCCCGCGCGTGTAGAAGTACAGTGTCGACTTTTGACTGAACTCTGTCATGATGTAGTTGAAAGAGACTTCGTAGTTGTAAACGAGATCTCTGAGAATTTTCACGACGAGTTTGTTGCCGAGTGGGAAGGCCTTGGCAGTTACTTTGCTTCTGGTCATCATTCTCGGCGGTGCTTCCGCGTAAGTTTTGACTCTCTTGATGGTCTCGAAGAGATGGCCGTACTTCTCCTTGTTGAACAGCTCGAGTTGTGCAGATTGCGCATGCTGCTGAAGTCCTTGTCTAATCACGGCGAGTTCAGCCGAGATTACTGCACCACTTTGTCTTTTGAACTGGTCGTAGAACGATTGATCCACGACTGAGTCGGTTTCTTGGCAGAGATTTAGCGCCGAATTAATCACGTGAAGTTCGCTGTTTTTCTCGTAAAGCTGGCACCGAATTCGGTTTAGTTTCGATCGCATTTCGGTGTTGTCTACGGACGGTGCCGATTTCATTTGCAAAAGTTTCTCTACGCCTTTGAGCTCCTTCTCGAGTTGTAAAAGAAGATTTTTCTTTATTTTTTCTGCTTCCTTGCTGAAGGAATTGTCGTCGACCAGCACAGTCAAGCTTGCTGTCAAAGCTTCTCGTCCAAGATATATTTCGTTCATGTTTTCGTCGAAAGTCTGCTTGATCGGTCGTAGTTCTTCCTTCAGGGCTGCTAAATGTTCTTCGTCTTTGATGAGCTTGACTTCAAAATCAGCTTTAGCTTCTTCCAGTTCGTTTTCATCCCAAGAACTTGGATCGGCGTTTTTGACATCTTGCAGTGCTTGGCTAAAAGCTTCTTCTCGGTCGAGCATCATTTGAAGTTCGTTGCGTCGCTCCAAGGACTGCCAAGTCACGTGTAAAGCTTCAATAGATAAACGAAAGGTTTGGCACTCATCGAGCGAACACTTTTGAGTCTCTTTGATTGCCTGATCCAGCAATTCTTCCAGTTCACCTTGGGAAATCTTTGCAGTTTCAATTTTCTTCACCAAAGCCATTTGCTTTTTGATGTTTGCGTAAACATTTTGCAGAACGTCGATCGCGCTGAAGCCTTGCATCTCAGCTAGTTTGTACTGAATACTGGTGATGGTGAGACAACCTGTCGACTGTGATGTTGTGCCGGCATCGCTGAACGTGACAATGCTGCGGTCGGAAGGAACTTCGCTTAAGATGTCGCTGTTTTCCACTAAAACGACTTCGCCGAGCAGCTTTTTGAGAATTTTGTGGAACCGAATGTCGCTTTTGACTAGTGACACTGCCGACTTCATTTGTTCCTTCAGCTCATCTTCAACCGCAGCGATATTGCGTGTTATAAACTCATCAAGGCCCATCAGAACGAACGGTCCAAGGCTGACTTTTGACTCCACCATCAATTTGTTTACTTTTCTGGCGGTGGATCCACGAAGGAACAGTACAATGCTGGCTTTTGATACGACAACGGGCCAGATCTTATCGTCAAGCTCGGGAACTGACTGCAAGTATTGGAAAACTGGTCCGAGATAGTCGGCGGACAATGCAGCATCAAGCGAAAGGGCGAATCCTTCGATCGCCTGCATCGTTTCGACATATTTCATGTCGAGCTGACCTTTGAGAGCAAGTTCTTGGATGTCGTACTGATATTCTTGAACCATCTTCTCGTTTCCGTAGATCTCCAATCCGAGCTTGTGGATCAAACTTTTTAGCTTGAATGCGTTCGAATGTCCTTCTTTGAGGGTTTCTTTGTACTGGTTTTCCGAAAAGTCCAAGATTTTCACTGCGACAGCTTTGTTGTAGTCGATTTTCTTCGTCAGATCGTTGATGTCAGCTTTGTATGATAAAATGGTCTTGCCAACTTCGACCAGCATGTAGCTCAGCTGGCTTCGCATCCGCTCTAACTTTCCGTTGCTCTGCAGGTGCTTTAGCGTCGCTTTCGTCTTCAGACCTTCGATTTCGGCGAGATTCTTGAAGAACGTTGAAGCAGCGAACTCTTCAACCGTGCCGATCGACGATTCAAATTCTTCTAGAGTTTTCATAGCCGAAGTTACAAGATCTGCGAAGTTTCGGTAATCATCGGTTAGCGATTGCGGAAGATCCTCTGAATACTCGAAAATAACGGCACGTGCACTGGTTTGCTTCCTCAAGATCATTGCATAGAGCTTTTGGTGATGCTTTCTTAGCATTTTCGCCGACGATTCTTTGATTTTCACTTCAAGCAACGCTGTTGCAGTCTCCTTCAGCTCGGTCGTTATTTGGTTCACTTGTGGCATCAATGCTTCTTTGTTCTTCAACAAAAGCTTCACTTTTCGTCGGTTGACGATGTTCATGAGCGAGTTGAACTGGCGGACTAGCTGAATGTGTGACTTTATGTCGTCTCGAAGTTTCAACTTCAATGGAAGCACGTCTTCCATGGTTTTCATCATCGTTTCAAGCTCTTGGTTTAAAACTTTTCGGTTTATCTGAAAGATTTGCACAAGAATAAGAAACTGAAGCATTTATGACGATGCAATAGCTCACGTGTCTGGTTTCAATAACTTGGACCAGATCTTCGCAATCGTTCACTTTCAAGATCAAGTTCCACAAATCATCAGCGTTGAAGTGGCTCAGTCTGATGATCTCGTCGTTGAGCAATCGATGCAGCTGAAAGTTGTCGATACTGATATAGCCGTGACTGGCCATTCCTTGGTGGAACGATCGGATGTCCATCGATTTTTCATTGACGAAGATCTTTCCAGGCTTCTCTCTGAGGTTCCGCACTAGCTTCAAGCGATTTTTTTTGAGCTGAAAGGAGTGATCAGCAGGTTAGATGGACTCTTAAGGATTTTAAGATTTTATCTGTAGAATTACTAGCTTCTACTCATTATGGGCATGAACCTGCTACTGAGGAAGTCTTCGACGAGGAACTCACCCATTTGAAGTCATCCAGTGTGTCGCTTTGCCACAGGACGATCTCAACGAAGGATTTCCCGCTTTGGATGTTGACCAGTTCCTCCAGGTCGCTGTTTACATATTTAGGGTCGAAAATAATCGAGAACGCTGAAGTGGAAAACAATTCGCACGCTAAATTAAGCTTGTCGTCATAGTGTCAGTCCGCAATTACCTTTAATCAACGCTGGATCCTGAATTTCGGCGAAAGTTCTGTTGACATTGTCTTCAGGTTTGAAATTGCAGGTCGAAGTGTCTTTGATGTCGTCAAATCCGTGTGCAGTTATCTGTCAGAAACAGCAGGATTAATCAATAACCAGACTTAAATTCGTTCACTTACGCTTTCTAGAAACATTTTTAGTTGCACAACAATTCAATTTCTCTGAAAATCGTTTTCGAAACTAAAACCGTCCTGAGCAATTTTTGAACCGACTTTCGAACTTTTTGCTCGGATTTGTTGTTTCGAATTAAAATTTGCATTCTCTTTCAGCTAGTGACGGTGTTTCAGCAACAAATTCATATCAATGGAAGCATAGACCCACATCAAGCACCATGACGTTCGAGTATAACAAAATCTGCAGGTAACTGAGCCGGGCCGCGTCGTTTGCCCTTCTGCAGCTTCTCTTTTCGCGACTTGTTTATTTATTTACGATCTTGTGCAACTTGTAGGCTCTGTTTGAACCACTCCAACACGTACTTGATGAATATATTCAACAACGAGTACTGCATACTGGACAAAATCGCAGATCTCATGGGCATTGAGGCGAGTTAAGCGACGAAATCTTACGTTCGACTTCTTCTTGTTCCCGGATTCACTTTCTCACGGCCAACGATTTGTTTTCGTTGCAGATCTTCTCAAATGACCCGTTCCCGAAAGTCATCTGTACAGATTGCTACTCAAACCTCGTCATCTTCAACGAGTTCAAAAACATCGGCAAAAACTCCGACTCGCTGCTCAAGAAATATCAAATCAACAAATCCGAGTCGCCGGACGTGGACACTTCGCACGGAACCAAGGGAAACGGGAAGTGCAAGTCAATTCGCAACTCAGAAGAGATGGCCAACCGAATCAAGGAGTGTGCCTTCAAGAAGTCGATCACTTTCGTAGAAAACATGAAGAACTTTTACTTTCTCCTCAATCAAATGGACGAAGACTTGGAGAACGGCGGTCAAGTCATCATCAAGAACGAAATCTCATCAGAGTCGCTCATTCCAAGTGTTCAAATCAATATTAAAAATGAAGTGATCTATTCCAACGAGGGTAACCAGCAGCAAGTGATCATCGGCGGTGTCATTCACCACCACCAACAAGAGCCGGCGCAGCCTGAGCCCAAACGCAAGAAGCGGAAGAACAATAAACGAAAGGCAGCTAACGAACAAACTATGGAGATTGACGATACTGGGAACCTGGTGCCTCGTCATCACACTATGACCGACCAAGAACAACATAATCAGCAGCAGCAACAGCCACACCACTCGAACATCCACATCGCCCATCAGAATGACAATGAAATGGCTTTGATGTTGACGGTTAAGCAAGATCCTCAAGACCACTCGCAGCCGCAGACCATAACAGTGACCAATCACCACCTCCATCCTCTTCATCCAATCCAGATCCACTCAAGCCACACTCTGCCGTCGCTCTCATCTACTGTGCACCACACGTCGCAATCTCCACCAATGTCATCGCAAATCTCACTCCAGACTGCCCCACACACTGTCACGGCCACGATTATGCCTCAGATCCAATATTCGTGCTCGTCTTGCAATGAGATTTTCGCCAACACCGACACGCTGCGTCAGCACCTGCTTCATTCCCATCAAATCTTGTTCCCATTCACCCATTCGACCGAGCATCAGTATCAAGTTCAATTGCCTCAGGTAAGACACGAAGAAAGAGACGCGCGTATATCCCGAGCATTAACACCAATTTTCCTTTCAGGCGAGCATTGCGCAAACGACAACAGCGACCATTCAGCCGGTCACCCAGCAGTACACATTCACTCATCCCCACAAAAAGTATTTCGAATCGTCAGAATTCCCGTGCATGCTGTGCGGAGCCGTTCTAAAGAACCAAGATGACCTCATCAAACACATGATCAGGTATGTCAAAAGGAAATTAGTATGAAATTTAATTAAATGACGAATTCCTATCAGGCACACAGCTGGAACGTCCACTGCGGTGAACCCAACCGCAACCATCATCGAGCGCGAGCGAATCATTGACGTTTCTGACCCGACGCCGACTGACCTGTCTAACTCGACGCAATACAAGTAAATGATGACCAGAAAGACTTATCGAGAGATGCCAACAGCTGGAAACTGTGAAGATTTTACGTCTTTAAAGACAGAAAACTTGTTTATCAGATTTTTCATTTTATTTTCATTGATATCGTGGATTCAATCCACTTTAAATAGACGTTGCGAACTCAATAATTCGCAACTGAAACTCTACTTAATCTAAATTAGGTGTTAAGATGTAAAACTGAACGAGGAAATTAAGAAATCTGGGTGCTTAGACAACGCAACCAATAAATGTGTCACAATTCACTTCAATTTGTGCCTTGCCTGGTTTACCCTGCAGCCCAGCTCAAGGACTGCTGATTAACATTTCAGCTCTGTTCGACCGGCGATGAAGTCACTGGAAGCTCTATGAATTGGATTTCGTAGACTTGCGAGGAGTTCGCGAAGAACTTTGAGTTGTCAGGCACTTGTGTGATGATCACGTTCTGTTGAGAAATGTTCTGCAGCTCCACCTCGTCTTGCTCAAGCTGCTCAATTTCCTGGAAAACGTCTTCGGTGATTTTGACTAAGTCATCTTGTTCGTCAGTGTCTTCATCCGCTTCTTCAACGATCACAGTCTTGGGTTCGGTCCTGATTCGCACTGCCAGTCTGTCAGGCGGCAAGGAAAAGTTGTGTTCGTTGAAGATACGCTTGAAGCTCGTGTAAGAAATTGTGTGGTCGTATGCGCTTCGATAAAGGCTGTAGAGATGGCGAAGACTTTTGATTTCAGGGTCGGTGATGGTTTGCTTCTTGCACCGCGAACTCTTCGATGTGAACTGGTCCAGATGGGTGATGACACTGGTGACGACTTCATCTGCCAGTTTATTTGAAGGTGCATGCTTGCCGCGCTTGTCATCGCCATCGAAGAAGTTCGTGTAAGCGTTTTTGTGCTGGAATGCCTTGATAAGCGGACCGTTTGAGATCGCCAGGGTCTTCAGGAAGAAGGATTGGCAAACTCGCTTGTTGAGTAAGAAAAAGCTCTTTGAGTTGGTGCGGATCTTGGAGCTCTCAGCTGGTTCTCTTGTTGGTCGTCTGCGCTTTGGCGATGAACTTTTGACGTTCATTAGAATGAAATCTTTCTGACGTCGATAGTCGCCTAGCTGCCAGAAACTCTTGCAGATCTCGAATCTCAGCTCGTCTGAAAAGTTGATGCTGCACATGAACTTGCAGTTGGAACAGTCGATGGGCTTTGGTGCTTTACTTTTGATTTCTTTCAGATTTTTGTCCTAAAATTAAGGAAATTCGCAAAAACTATTTCGCGAGAGCGATTGATTTCAACTCACTTTCTTGTCCATTCTTTGCATAAGCGTTCTAGCTTTTGTAATAGCAGCTTAAGTAGGTAAAATTAAAAAATAACTAGATATATGAATTCCCGTGCATCCAAAACAAAACAACTTCGAAAAACTAGCAATCGACCCTTCGTTAGCGATGGAACCAAAGTTCGAACGTATCGCAATAGGGCAGACAGACGAACAGACACTTCGAAGTTTACAATCTAAGAAGGAAAACTGAGGAAAAATCTCCGAACAAAAATTGATTTTCCAATCAACGTCTACATTTCGGGACAGAATTCCGCTTAAAATTGGACGCAGAGCAAGTTGAACGGGGCCGATCGTCGATTAAATCAAAGTTTCTTCAATTTACGCGAGCTTTCCAGTAACAAAACATTGTCAAAGTTTTTTCTCGTCAGTGAAAAATCAATTTTCCAATTTTAAAATCTATTGATTTTGTCAACAAGTGATACGGGCAGGCTCAAAAATGGCTCAACCAGTGCAGAAGCTGCAAGTCGTCTTGGAATTTCTCAAGTAAACCAACCGCAATCCATTTTTGTCTTCATTTTTCACAAAATTCTTCACCGCTCAATTGCAGGACAAGCTATCGATTCGATACATTCCAGGAGCCACGAGGGGTGATGAGAATCCTCCAGCTGGTCTTCTCCATTTGGGGCTTCTTCGCGTGCCGCGACTTCTCGATCACCTTCGACATGGACTGTAACGACAAGACGTTCCATCGACGCTATGAGGTGGAGTATCCGTTCGAGTTCGGCGAAATTGTTTGTCGAAGGAAGTTCGACAACGAAACCATGTTCTTATCAGTCGACTCGTCATCCGGAGCGCAGTTCTTCGTGCTAACTGCCGTTTTATCGCTGCTCTACGCTGCGTTCATCATCTTCGTCTATCTCTATCTCGATGAAATGTACAAAAGCAAGCCTGAGTTCCCGATGGCTGTAAGTTGATACCTCGTAAGTGTCTTCTCTGGTTCTACACAATCGTTTTTTAGGACTTTGTGTTGACGGGAATCCTGGCGTTCTTCTGGTTGGTCGGAACTTTCGGCTTCAGCAGCGGCGGCAGTGCTTTGAAGAAGACCTTCGATGAAGATTTCATCGGCAAGCAGTGCACGGGTTGCGTTCCCAACGTCAGCAGCTTTACGGACTTGAGCATTGCATATGTAAGTAGTTGGGCAGAAACGCGGTTTGAAGGCCAAATATCCAGGCCGGGGGTCAAATGCTATAAATAGTTACTATCTCCCTCTTCACGCCTACAGATGATTGGATTTTTGAACTTCTTCCTGTGGGCGTCTGATTTGTGGTTCTTGTACAAGGAAACGATTTGGTTCCAACAACGCAACCAGATCTTGAACCAGCAGATGTACGGCCAGCAACAGTTCGACGGACAGCAACAACAATTCGCAGGCCAACAGCAGCAGTTTTCGGCTGAGCCCCAATACGAACAGCAGCAACAATTCGGCGGATACGATCAGCAGCAGCAGCAACAACAGCCCCAGCAGTACGGGTACTCCGAACAACAATACGGTCAACAGCAATACGGACAACCAGGAGTCTAAACGCCGTCAAAGGACGTTACGCAAAGTTGTACTTTAAGTTTTCCGTGATTTTTTTTATGTGTTAACCGATTAACCCAGCCATTAACGAGTTTTTATTTTAACGACCTTCCGAGCAGCCCCTAATTTTAATTGTAATTTCTGGAGACGAAATCTGAGCACGATGCTGATAAATGAGAGAATATCAAAGAATTAATTATCATATGAGATTCACATTGCAAGCACACTTGAGCCAACTTACGTCTTAAGATTATCTTTATTCCCTTAAAAATTGAAATTAAACGAAAACGTTTTCGCTATAAATGGTTAAGGAACTTAAACAAATTTCTTGGCATGCGTTAAAATGCTTTAATTCTCTTTCACTTAACATAAGAAGACGCAAACAAAGTTGATAGGAACATATTTTGACGATAAATTAAATTATCAAGCTGACATTAACTGTTGCCATCAGACATGGACAATCCGCTTGGATCAAACGGCAGAGAAACAAAATTTTGTGTGAAAATTGTGCTTCGATTTGTACATAATTAGTTTGATGGCATTTTGTTCATTACGGCAATGTCAAACCAGGTGTCGTTCGACCCCGGTGATCTAATGTAGAGATGGCGGTGGTCTGGTTCCAGGAAAATTCACCCAGCTAAGTATTCCAGTGAACATCAAGTACTGCCTGCACTGAACCGACCAGCCATCGAGAGACATATTATCAAATGTTAATTAATTTATAAACTGATAAACACATTCCGAATCTCCTTTACCCTCATTTACTCTCATTGATCGTAGAAAGACTGTAAACAAGGTTCCACCTAATTGACGCACTTCCAGAACTCGCTGAGCCAGGGAAAACATTGATGGAAATTTAAAGATCTGGAGATTTGCATGAAAAGACCTAAAAAAGTATTGAGAAGTCGCATCTAGTCACTAACCAGGAAATATTCTTAAAAGATACTGCTCTCGCTACCTTAAAGATACAGACAGACATAGCAGATGACAAGTTTGCCGAAGAAGAGAACCCAAGTTTATTTCTGTTGTATTTCGAACTCACCATATTGAATAATATTGAAATATATTATATTTTAAAACGTACAATAAGCAAGAATCAGAGGCAAAACTCCTTAACTACTTGACCCAAAAGCAAAACTCTATCTTTTGATGACATATAAGTGTGTAGTCGAATTAAGTCATTTGAAATGAAATACCAAAAACTAATACAAAAAAAATATTCAATGTTGCGCAATTATATAAAGACAATGATAAGGATAACTTAACTATAACAAACGCATGTTGATTGATAATGTCACCATTAAGAAAGATTTGCAGCATCAGGCATCAGACAAGACGCAAAATTCTTTTGACCACAAAATTATTACCTAAAAAATTGTTCAACTGAAAAGAAAAAAGTATTTATTGTCAGAATTGCATAGATTTGTGTTGTGTCCGCCGCGATCCACTGGCATCGCGGTCGAACTTCAACCCACAACAGAAGAAAATCATAAAATAAAGATTTAGAAAATTTAACAAATCCATTGTGGCCTTTGCAA
>JPYR01000928.1:8272-22808 GCA_000775305.1 Belgica antarctica
CATCATCGGCAGCCACGGCGAGTTGTGTACGAAGGAAGTGAACGCGAAATCGAAAACACTCAAAGCCAGACGCCGCACGATGAGTTTTCGCTGCGAGTTCTCACAGAAACGAATTTAGTTTTGATTAGATCGAAGTTTAATAAAGCAGAATGGGATCCACGGTGGTTTGAGCGTTCATGCCGCTCTGGCGACTGGAAGCTTTCATTTTGGAATATTCTTCACATCTCATCTCAGTAGATACGCTCGCCCCTCCTTGTTATTAGCGTAAACATCTTATTATTGATAGATTTCCTTAATTACATCGCGCGGCTATTTATGTGTCTGCTACCGTGCGCGTCTGAACAGGCGCGCTTGTGTGTTGGTTCGGTTGCCAGCATCTCCCGCGTCTGGACGAGTCTGTGCGATCACAAATTCAAGTGCAAAGTTTGCTATCGCGGAAAGTCAGACACGACGAGCGATAACAATGGATAGCGATATCGCGGCTCGTCTCAACCGCCAGTCAGGCGCGATAAGATAAAAACAAAAACATTAGCGCAGCTACAAGGCGAGACAAAGTTCACTCGACTCACGCACTCCATCAAAAAAATTTTGCTTTCGCGCTTAATTAATCACCAGCGGTACCGACGTCGACGTCAGACATAATCCGTCTACCTTGGATGCTTGCAGACACAACATTTCAGACCGCACAGTCATCAAGATCGAACTCGCGTGTGAATTTGCTGCGGCATGTTGACGAATCCAGTTCAACTGCGTTGACTCAATCCACGCACTTATGCTAAAGCGAGCGAACAAGAAGTAGAAAACGCGTCTCGCAGTCTTGAAGGACGGCTGGATTTGCATGCAAACGGTAAATCCGGGCTGGCATGCGTTAGCGCCGACCACGAAACGTGACAATCGGCCGTTTCGAGTTCGAGAAAGAAGAAATTTTGTTTGCGAACGGCAGCGGCACTTTCCATCCTTAATTGTGCCCGCCACTAATTACAATCGTAAATTGCGTCATTCGGCGCTGATAACGATCCCAGCCATGCTTCTGCGGGTCCGCCATTAAGAAATGCCCGCGGTCGATATTCGGCTCAAAATTCGAGAACTGCACGGAGAATTGAATCGAAGTCGAGCCAGAAGTGAAACAGAAACTTAAAACTTTATTGAACCAACAACGGCACGAGAAGCACGAAGCCGAGCAAGTGGCAACAACAAAAACGGGTATCACTGTCGCGACTCATTGCAGACACAGAAAAAATCATTACCGCGCTCAAAAATCAGCTCGCGAGTCGCGAATTGAAAACAATCAGCGATTATTTCGCCGAAATTGAATTTTTTGCGCTCTCCGCGAGTCTAGTTTTCGTCTGTTCCGCTGGCTGGCCGAGTTGTTGTTGCCATCGCGCCGAAGAATTTGTTCATCAAATCAAACACAACATTAAACAATCTCGCAAACGATGAAAGCAAATTAAAAGCGAGCGCGTAATAAACGTGAAGAGAGAGTGCAAGTGATAGCGCTACGTTCAAGGTCGTTTCGATGGACTTCCAAGTTTGCTGCACTCTCTCCATAAACTTTCAAGTACTATTTGCGAAATTGGTTTAGAGACGACTTTGATACGACATCGCTCTCAAGAGTTCACTTGACGTTGTCGAGAAAGTTTCCGACGCTAGTTGAATGGCATTTGTGAAACTCGTCGCATGTCTCTCTCACCCTCGTAAATTCTTCCCGCAGAGACACCCGAAAAGTTTTCTTGTTTGAATTATATCTAAAAATAAAGATTATCACGAATAATTCTGACACCATTAAAAACGTGAAAGTTATGAACGAAAATAAAATCTCAAGATTGAAAAACATTTTTCCCAAGTCATAAAACTATTTTTGTCATTAATGTAAAGAGAAAAGATGAAAAATCGCTTCGTAAACACCGAAGATTTATTAAAAGCATGAAAAATCTGACGAAAATTATGAAGAATGTTTATCATTCAGAAAACGATTTGAAATGCACCGTTTATGCGTTTCAAATGACAACGCCGCTATTTTTAGGCCCCACAGACAGTAATTACAATTTACAACCCGATGCGATCAGAAGTGACTTAAAGTGATCGGAATTAGTTGCGCCTTTTAATATTTTCACAAAGATTTTCCCTTCATGTTTCGACTTTTCTTTTGATGCCTCAACGTGTGTTTTCACTTTTCAGTAATTTTAAATCTTCGAAACATTCCAGACATAATCTAGACACGTGTGTCTGTGTTATAAGATAATTAAAATTACAGAACTTAACATGAGAAGAACCTGCTTTGAATTCTTTTCCGACTTCACAGCAGTCACGAGGGCGAAATTTATTAGACTTTTTGTAAGCAGAGAAGTCGTGATTGCGTCTAGTGTTGTCATGATGTCTCGCTAGATATGCTTCACGTTGTTTGAAATGTTCAAGACGCCTTGAAGGATTTTTGATGCTTCGGAAGTTGATTTTTGACATGCGACATGCTTTTGCAAGGATTGTAGTGGATTTACTAGCAGCAAGTGAATGTCAACATCAATTAATATTCGAGAACTGACTTCATGTGCTTGATATGTTTGTTAATAAGTTGTGTACTAGGAAAAACTTCTTTTAATATTTTAACTAACATGTAAAACAATTTGTTTAGTAGCTTGAAGCTGCATCAAAGCACATGCAAATGAAATTACAGCATAAACTAAGATTTGGACCCAACAATTCTCATGTCTCCATCGCAAATCCTAAATTTACAACATTTGTCTGCCTTCCCAATCTCTAAGAAAACACGCCTGAACACAATAAAAACGGCTCTCCCTACAGACATAATTCACAAACTATTTCATTTAACGACTCTTATCAGCTAACTTAAGGAGAATTTATTTGTTGTAATAAATTTCGACTTTAGAACAAACAAAAATCTGTAATTAGTAATTGGATCTTACTTTATGACTCTCTTTTCTTGGTCCCCGAGAATCCGAAGGCCATTAAATCCATCGAGATGATACAATTTATGTGAGTTTCAGAGTGTATAAGCTGCCGACTGCATCGAAATGAGGGAGAGCATAAAATATGTAAAAGCGACAACATGAAACATTAAAACATAATTTATTTATTCTGATCTCCAAAATCTGCTTGCGGAATACCTTTATGTAAGTTTAATGAGATCCAGAAGCGACTTTTTTTTGGAAAACAACATGAAAAAGCTGGGCTAGATTTTCAAAAGAGTTGAAAATAGTAGTTCATGATTTACGAGTGAAACTTTAATGCGCTTCTAGACAAGAAAGAACAACAACTAATGAAAAATCTTAGGAAATAAATTTTCATAAAACAATCTTTCATAAAACTTTTCAATCTCCATAACTCTTGTGCGACTTTTGACCATAAAACAAAAGTAAATTTCAAAGGCTTTCCTTCAGACGCTTCCATAACAATGAAATTTACGCTGCTAAAATTTATGACTTCTTATAATTACTCGTTCAGATTCTCGCTGGAAAAATGTGAAAGAAGGCAAATAAGAGGCTTTAGTTCAATTCGCAATGCTGTCAAGGGTTCAAAGTGACGTGGTTAGCAAAGGGTGCATGTAAAGGGGGATGCCAATTGAAATGAGTGGAAAAATAATCTTCCAACGCCTGTTTAACAGCGTAGTTAGAAGATTTCGTGGTAAATTGAATGCGGTGAAGGCGAAATAAGTAGGAATGAAAATTGAGTTTGTATTTACAGTTTTCCTTAAAATGCAAAAAATCTTTGTCAGATTTTTCATAATAAAACCCACGATTAAGACGTTTAACCCCAAAGTCATTTCACACCAAATTTCAATCAAAAACTCTTCGCTTTCAAGCCACTGAAGCCGTGACACCGTCACTGCTTTGAAGTTCAGCGATGAGAAAACTTCCACGAAAACCAAAGAAATAATTTTCTTTTGTAATCCGCCGTCTTCAGAAAGCCTCCTTAAGGGTTTTAATTTCTCTGAACGCTTCTTTTTCTCTTTCACTTGCCTTTGATTTATGGAAACATAGATATAAACATTTTTGCCTCTCTTAAAAGTGTTCTTAGTGCAGAAAAACTTTTCTTCGTAGCTGTCATCTGCTTCTAACCCAAAAAGCGTTTTGCCAGAAATTTCTTTGTCATTCATAGCTGGGTGTTTGTTGAGACGAAAACGCTTTCTTCGCTTTGCTTTCACCGTTCTGCTTGTTATTTGCTATTCCGACTCTTCATCAAACAGAAGTGCAAATGAAAATATTCTAGAGAAACGACATTGCCAGACATTAGGGATGGATACAATGTGATTCTTCGCCCCACACCTTGCCAAACCCCACTCCGCCCACTCCACTTATCACTTTCCTTCATTTTTCTGCCTGTTCATAATGATACTTCAGCTTTATTTGAATAACATCATCGATTTTTTCTTCCCATCCCGAAGTTATCATTTCTCCGCTGCTTCTTCTGCCTTCGCAATTTATATTTTTCCGTCCTTAAGCGACGTAGCAAGGAGAAGATAAAAAGAAGAAAAACAATTTTTGCTTTCTTTTTTTTCGTGTCATCGCAGAAATTTTCTGTATAAGATTTACATAGAACATAAATATAACACTTGTTGTTGTTGTTGGTTGTCTTGTTATTTGCAGATGAAAACGAACTGGGACGAAGGAATAAATCGGACCCCCGAGGAGGACTGTTTGGGTGAAGTTATTTGCTTCATATTTTTATCATTGTTCGCAACTCACACTTTTTGCACATACTTTGAAGACGTGAACTCGTACTTAAGATGTAGCAAAGACGTCTTCCCTCTTATTATGGTTTATTATGTATATTTTGCACAATTTGGCTTCGCTTTCTCCTTCGCCTTACTAAGCAGGAACGGATAATGCTTTTGCTTTTCCCCACGACTGCACAAGGGCCTTTTGAGAGACTTCAAGCATCCCTGGTCGTCAGTTGGCAGCAGAGAGTGGAAGTAAATTTGCTTTCTCTGAAAAGGCTTCGTTCGCTTTTCTGTGGAAGAATGTCAACCAAACTCGTAACGAAGGTTCTCGGATGGAAATTGGGTTGGCAACAGTCTTGTTAGGAAGGAAAGCGAGCTAAGTGTTTCTGATTTTCTAGAAATTTCTTCACTGATAATAAGTTTTAGTTTTAAAAGACGACCGTTTTCTTCCTGCAGTATTTTCAAATTTTAAAATCACATTTTAAAAAGACTGTAAGTTCACGCCATTAACTGTAATCTTCTCATTTTGAAACTGATTTAGGGTGAACGGATATCTAGAAAAACTAAAATACTGCAGGAAGAAGACTGTTGAATGTTGATTGCTGTATAAATAGGGTCAAAATGTCAGAAAGTTGAATGCGGTAGTTATAAATTGAAGAAAATGCAGCTACGTGAAGATTGGTAAACATAAACACCAGACTTTTGCATGTTTAATAATTTTTGAGATTATATTTGTGCAACTCATTGAAAACCGCTGTGGCATTCATGACTTTAAGTTTTCATTTAGAAATCTGAAGCTGAGTTTACAGCGAAGCTGTCTTAGTTTCTAACAGCACTTGCTTCAGAACATGTTGGAACTTCTATTACCTCAAAGCCAAATTTTAAAGACTTCTAGTCAATTTTCATCCATTTCCCTTTAAAATAATCCTTGGCAAAAATCGCGACTGTCACATAAAAAGCAAAACAAGACCTTTCGGCAATGACTACGAGAAATTAACGAGATTGCTGCAAAGCACAGGCTTTATCACTCAAAAATCTTCGCCATTTAACGGAATAATTTTAAAGTGATAAGAAATTCATGAGCATTTCGGCTGAATAAACTGTCAGTTTTAATTACAAATTGCTTGGTAATTGCTGGAATATTATTTGATGCTCGAAGTTCGGGAGTTTTTGACGTTTTCCACCTTCAAAATCCTACCCACGCGCGTATTTTTCTCCCTCGAACGCTTCTTTTCGACATTAAAATTGTGAATTCCACGCAGGGCCTTTTATAGGATGGTGGGCCCGGGGCCAAAAATTTATACGGGCCCTTTGAGATCAAAACCAAGAAATCTTTCGAAATATATGAAACTTTTATTCTGACTATTTTTATTATTTTGTGAGAAACGCTATTCGAAGTTTCAAAATTTCAATTCGAAAAAAGTTTCAACAGTTTGATGAATTATTTTTTACAAAACCTAAAGCTTGGGGGACCCGCTAGCCCCGAGGCCGAGGGCCATTGGCCCGTCTGAACATCCTCCCTTCAACGTCAGGGCCTGATTCCACCTCATCCAGCGTAGCGAGAAGCAATTCTGTGGAAGGCGAACACCAAGAAGGTAGGCCAGAAGGAGTTCAGTTGATTCTCAAAGTGAAGAAAGGGAGGTGGTTGATTGCACAAAATGCTTTCGATGTAGGCCACCAGCTTTATAATCGTAATTTTAATCCTTTTTAAGGCTTTTCTTCTTTCTCTGAGGATAAATTTCCGTCTTTTTTTTCGGCTGCCAAGTTTTTATTTGCCATGGAATATTTAATTCCGTGGTTGAAGTCTTGATAATAATAAATTACCATAATCTGATTTTAAATTTGTTATCATTCTTGGTAGTGCTCGGCTACCCTTTCTTAGCACTCGCTTTCTCGTCTCTTCATTCCGGTCCGAAGTCGATTTTTCCCTCCCGACAAACCCGTTCACAACTTCGCCCACTCCACCGGCAGATTTTCCGACACATGATTGCGTAAATGTTGCTTACCAACACAGGCACACTGGGCCCGACGGTAGACGACGGCGGAAACTAAATATGATTTAGTCGAACCTCAACCCTCTCACTTTCCTTCATATTTGTCCCGCAGAACTCGGCAGGGGGAGGGAAAACCAGAGGGTGATAATGTCTACACTTCCATTTTCGGCACCAACACAGACAGCAGCGGGAAAATTGAGCGCACACACAACGTGACAACAAAGGAACACGAGAAAAGGAGAAAGTGAAAAGATGATTTGCTGTTCTGGGAAAAAAGGAGAGAAAACTTAAAAATAGTCTTTCTTCTTGTTGTTGCTTCTTTTCTGCCTTATCACTAAGCTCCAATTTCTGTTGCTGAGTTGCATCTTAGTTGAGAGTTTATCATTGCGCTAGTTTTTCCAACCGCCCCACCCCACAACACGCACCGCTCGCCTTATCTCGTTTGGGTGTTTTTATTATGTTGCGTAAAATCAATATTAACTGACTCGTCCTAGCGGCGTCTAACCGTTTTTCCACTTGAAATAGTTTTCTCGGAACTGGGATGAGCCGAGGGCGTCATAAAGGGAAGAACCACCGAATTGACGTTGCTGTTTACGTCTAATAAATGTTTGGATTGGATTTTTTCCGTTCATTCTTTTTTATGGTTGTTTGCGTTATCAAAAAGTTTAATGGGCCACCTACTTTAGTTAATGCACACAGGCAGTGACTTCTAATTAGCCAGAATTCGTTTCAATAGGTTTTGGGGTTAATTCAGATTGACAGTGTTTAAATATCAACAAATTTAGCAAATCAAGTGTGCAGAAACTTAAAAGGTACGTTCTTGAATTTAGCATTAAAATCTTAGCTGTGTTCAAGTTAACAACAAAGAAAGCTTTAAGCTAACCTGTCTTAAAAACAGGCCTAACATCTGTAACTGCCACTACAATGCCACAAATCTTCCGAAAAAGCAGTTTCTGCACGAAACAAAAGGCAAAAGTGATAGGCGGAAGATAATTCGCATTGGCCGGAATGAAGAAGAGCGAAAAATATGCCACATCGCTTTCCATCTCAAACCTTTTTTTATACAAAGTTCTTACATTAATTACAGTTGCGGTCATCAATCTTCATTCGATTCCGGGTCAATCCAAATTTCCCCTCGGACTTTGTTTTCACTTTTTTCTCAGGACTAAAGCGAAAACACTTGAAACTCGCCTGAACGGGGGCAGTAAGTTCATTACAAAAATGAACGGAAGTCAAGTCAGTAGCAACGTCATTGACAAACGAACGGTCGGTACACGGAGGCCACGGAAAAACGATAAATTTTTCATTAGCTCATGGCAGGATAAAAATATCCATAAATTAGTGGCTAAGTTTTGTGTCTGCTTTGTTGTTTTTGCTTTAACCGTTTACGGTGCCCACGCCCTGCAGCCAAAAAAGCACTTTCCTTCGCTTTCTCTCGCGTTTCCGCATCATCAAATAATAACAGCAACTATAAATTATGACCAGTTCCTTATTTATGAGTTTTCATTAAGGGAAATTGCTTCGGTTGCAAGACGAGTGCGTGTAATGTTATTATTGTTGCGTGCTTGATGGGATAGACGACGAAGTCGATTGTCTGTGGGGTGACCCTGGCTTAAGAGCAGTGATTTTTGTGTTTTCGTTTTCATACCGAAAGCTTTTTATGATTTATGAGTCGCCAAAATTAGAAAAATGTTTACAGAGACGACCTCTTCGTGTCTCTCTCTGCTTTACGACACTATTTTTTTCCGTGGCGATGAGACGGCGAAAATCTAATAAAGCTCGGCTACTGCCGGAATGCTTAAGTGCCAATGTAATTTAAGAGAACAGGATGAGATTTAGCCAGTCAACTGGAATTTTTAGAGGGGCGGGGGCGGATTCAGTGCTGGAAGAAAACTACAAGACGGAAATTTATGTTGTGTTATGGGCGGATTTTGAAGTTGATGTTGTTGATGATGGTTTCGTGAAAGTGTTTTCGTGACTTTTTGCTTTGTTGATGCTTGCTCGGATGCTAACATGAGTTACGCTAGAATTTCTGTTAGCATTAGAATTAAAAACCGTGTCACGTTACGTGACATCACGAGTTGACCCTTGTGCGTCACGGTTCAAATCTTGCTAATTTCTCTAAGGATTCACGCTTGCAGACTCTCTTCCCAGTAAATGACAATGAATTATGTTGCATTGCACCGGACGTGCATAACATCACAACAGTTTATTTCGTCCACACAACTTTTGTAAAACAAAAGAAAACGGGCGATTAGAGTGTCGTCACGTAGTTGACAATCATTCCCAAGGCGCTTCAAGTGAAAACTCCCAAGGATGATGTTTAATATGTTCATGGAAACTCATTAAACACAGGCGAATGGGCTCAGGCACTCATCATTATATTTAATGGGCATTTGCGTATTTACCGGTGTAACGTCTGCAACACTCTTCTTCTAGCCTGAGGCACGAGGAGCTTTTTCCACGTAGTTCGTGTCGTGAGTATCATGATACGTTGTCAGATGGAACATTGTGTTTGACGTTGAAGTTCATCTCTTGAGATTCTCTTAAAGGGAAAAAAGACTTGGAAGCCAAGGATGAACTTTAGTTTGGTCACAGGTGACTGCTTATCTCAGCCATGATTGCCTTCATTACTTCTCCCAAGGCATTTTCACCATTTTTCCGTTCATTTAAAATGATAATTTTCCGATTTTCTGCTCTCCGCGCCACTCTCGAATTGAGATGTATGATTATTGATGCGTTCCGTTGATCCATTCGACTTCTTCCCCGGCTTTCTTGCGTATTATTTCGTTCCGCGAAGGGCGCCACGTGAATTGATGACAGCAATTTACTTTTTGACGCTCTCTGATCCTTGCATTAGCATCTCAATTTTAATCCCCGCGAACAGCGAACGGAAATGAATTTTTAATTTTAAAGAGTTTCCACTCGCATCTGGTGGTGCGTTACAGGCGTTGATGATGATGACGATGTGGATTGGGTTAAAGCGAAGACAATCTCGTCTAGCGTTCGCATAAAAGCGACGACCGAGCTGAAGAAAGCGCAACATAAAGCGGCAACGGAATGGAAATTATGTTTATGACAACGTCGTGATTCACATTCAAGAAAAGTGTTAACAGCAGATTAAACATAACGACGAATATCTCGCATGAACCACAACACTCGTAGGCTGAAAATTCGACGCCGTTAACGATCTACGGGAACTATTTTCCTTGTTTTTCCTGCAGAGGCAAATTTACAAGGATTTGAACTTAAAATAGTTTAGTCTCCAACTTTCAGTTCGTGTCTTCCGCAGCCCCTAACTCTAGTTGACTCTAAAACTCGTTAAATTTGATTAATTTGGTAATTCCAATAGGTTTTGTTGACTCCGACTTATGTTTTAGAGCTGCTTGGCTTTTGGATTTATTGACTCGAGCTAGAACTTCGCTGTCTTCATTCGATGTTCTTCGGTATCGGAATGTAAATTAAAATTTAATTAAGCCCGACGCGGTATGCCGCAGTTTCATCTCATTAAAAATATTTAATTTCGAATAAAACGGGAAAACTTCACAGTAAATTAAATGTCATTTTCCATTTTCGCTTCTCTTCTCCCGACTTCTCGCAACGACGTTTTGTTTCGGAGAAATATTTTTAGATTTCCCTTCAGCCGCGCGCGAAGCTGCGACAAACAAGTCACATCCGAGATTTATGACGCAAAATAAATTAGTGCCTGAATCGAGATTAATATGCAAGAATTAACAATTAAAATAGGTTCAGAGCGGCGACGAATCACCCGCCGAGCAGATTCGAAGTCGTAGAAGAGAAATTAAAACAAACAAAACTCACAAAATCTCCGAACAATTCCGGAAAGCACAGTTTTATGCTGTTTTCCCATTGCAAGCTGGTCTGAGTGCTTGTTGCGACTAAATTTCAGTGCATTTCGGAATTTCTCAGGAATTTCCACAACAGATTTATGAATTTTCACGCCGCGTCTGCATCGCGGTCGCACTCACCAAGCCACTTATGCACGCCTACTAAATCCAACCGACAACATGCTGTGCAATACAAACGCTGTGATGGATTTATGAGAAATTTTGAATGAAAAGTTCCAGTTCAAACTTTGAATTGAAAACTGCAACTCTTGTGTAATCGTTTGCGGTGCGCTAAGCATGCAGCGAACATCTTTCAGAATTACTTTGAGTATTCCGCAACCCTGTTCACAACCTTTTGAGGTTTTTTGTCTTAATTATTAATTCAAACTTCTCTCGTTTCAAGTCTTTGCTTTTAACAGACACCAAACACCAAAAATCCATTATAAACTTGCATCCATCTCCGTACCATCTGACCATGATTCAGCTCCGCCCCAACCCTTTGTATTCGATTAATTAATTGTTTTTCTTGGAACTGCAGCAGAGTCATGCACATGTAACGAAACTATCAAGCTAATTACAAAGAGAAAAAGTTCAAAGACAGTTTTGAGTCTGTGTCAACGAGCTAATTCAAAATAAAAGTCGCTTTGCTAATGGTAAAAAGCGAAGCATCAAAGGTTTGCATGTGAAGTAAGCAAAAAGCACTCCAAATTAAAACGAAGAGTCACTTCTGTTCCTCCGGTGGAGATTAATGGTGAAATTCCAATTTGTCTTCGTTGAGAAAAGCGAGAAACCTAGTTTCGGGTTTTTGCTGTGTCTGCATAGCTTCGTTTAATCATTTTACAGTTGAGCTATCAAAGCAATTTGTTGCCACTCTCAGAAGCACTCCTGCACAGGCGCTTGACTTGGACAAACGCTTTCAATGCTTGCAGTTGTCTGCATGTTTTTGCTTGCTGCGGTCTATCGTTCTGAATTAGATTGCGGCAAGCATTGGAACCATTTGTTGCTGACTCTCTTTGATTTGTCATTTCGGTTTCATGTGCAGAAAATATTTTCACCTAAAACGAGACAAAGATTTATAACGCACGCATTAACTTGTTTGCAATTTGATTTATCGTCGGTGTCGCCAAATGGCCTCGAGTCAATTGAATTACTGTAACAAAGGAATCGGGTTGTGTCTGGTGATACGAAGGGGTGAGTGCAGACAAGACAAATTTGGTGAGTTTAGTGTAGTTCTGTGAAAGAAGAAGTTGGAACACACGCCATGGTTATAGTACTAACAAACTTTTTATGTTCACGTGAATAAAAAGAAGTTATTTAATAAGCCTTTGAACAAAAGACAACCATTTTTACTGAAAAAGGACCCAAATTGTACAAACTATAGATATGATCGTCAAACGAGTTGTCTACTTTTGCTTACAAGTGCTGTCGGTCAGTGCCGTTACAGCTTAATAGGTTTTTATTCAATTAATAAATGATTGAGTGTTTTAATATTTTGTATTAGAAGTGAAATTACTTTCAGTCTTTGTGAAGTTTCAACCATGGAGAATAGTATCAAACCACCATGAACACAACCACCATGGACAAAACCACCANNGAAAGCGTTCGGAAGCGAGGGTCTAAATAAATTCCAGCTTTGATGATAGGGTTACCTCCGATTTTCTCTCTGCGAGCAGAAACGAGCTCATTGAGTTTTTTAGCTGGTGACCAGTTGCTGTCGAGTTCAGGGCTTAACATCGCCATGAACCAGAATTCATTAAATTCTGGAATAGAGATGATCTTCCGGAAATCACCAAGTTGACGCAATCGTTGAAGATTGTCGATGATTTCGGAGTGCACATTTTTTTGATGCTTAGCTAAGATGGACCAGCTTTTTCAAGAGCGTTCAGCTTTTTGAAGGCTTCAGAATGCTTGCGTTCTAGATGTTTCTTGAGACAGGATGAGNNTCATGGCTGCTTTTGATGACCAGCGAGTTGTTTGATCCATTATTGCGTAAGGAAGCTTTTCTTGATCCAACAGGCGCTTCATTGTTGGAGTTCTTAATTTTGCCGACAGTCTTCTGGTTTTTTCTAGTATTTTGCTGATTTCCCTGAGCTCTGAAAATTTACTGATCGCAAGCTGGAGTTGGTGAACGACGCATGGAATTTTGTAGCTGGTCGGAATCAAATCTTGAGGAAACGGAGTCGTTAGTTCAGCTGGGACAATTCTATGTACTTCATCTGTCTCGGACTCAACATCAACGTCAACTTCAACGTCTTCGATTTGTGCGTGGAGATCAACCTCTTCGTCGACAGTTTCTTCGTCACTAATTAAATCTGGGTCGAGCTCGACCGCAAATTTCTCCTCAAGTTCCTTCAAATAGTCTTGAGCGGCTTTCTTAATGTTAGCAGCAGAATCAATCGCCAACACGAGCAGCTGTTTCTCGTCGATCTCAAATTCCTCGACAATCTCCTTGAACCAGTTCTTGATATTGTCGGCTGTATGGGAGCCACTGACTCGACGGCAAGTCAAGTTTAGGACGACAATCTTTCCTTTTTCTTGGAATTGCACCATAACACCTAAAAATAAGTATTTAAAAAATCTTGAGGAGAAATTAGCAAATTCAAATTACCTAAGAAGTCAACGCCGTTCCGATTTCCGAAGTCGGCCGAGAGAGACAATCGACGTCCTTTCAGTCTCTTCATGATTTGTTGACGAATTTCTGATGCTCTTTTGCTGACACCAGCTCGAACTTGAGCAGCGTTGATCTCCGTCATTTCTCCTGCGCCTGCTAGTGCATTCTTGAGTACGTGTCTCATGCTAGGATCATCGAAGAGATTGAATGATCTTCCGGAAATCACTAAGTTGACGCAATCGTTGAAGATTGTCGATGATTTCGGAGTGCAAAATTTTTTGATGCTTAGCTGAGATGGACCAGCTTTTTCAAGAGCGTTCAGTTTTTTGAAGGCTTCAGAANNAGCTGAGATGGAACAGCTTTTTCAAGAGCGTTCAGTTTTTTGAAGGCTTCAGAAAGCTTGCGTTCTAGATGTTTCTTGAGACAGGATGAGACAAGCTTTAAAATTGCTAAGAAACTTATTTATCAAATTTACTTACACTTATTAGTTCTGCACAGTTTTCTTGCTTGCACACTCCCTCTGTCTCACTGTCCTGTCTAAAGTAGCCATATACATCTGATGCTTTCTTTTCGACATTTTTTAAAAAAAATATTTTTCCCGACTCTTCTTTGTTTTGAATAGAACAGTTTGCGGGGGAAAACGGAATTTAAATCGAGCGGGAAAGTCAACGGCTTTGAAATCAACTTGTCAGCGTGACTTATTTTTATTACCAACAGAAATTTCCTTCGTTTTTTTCCAGGGCGTTGGTCCGGAACAGCTGGTCCCCTCTGTTCCCCGGACCAGCAGTCCGTTCCGGAGCACCAAGTCTTTGTTCCCCTTCAACTAAAATCTGGTCCGGAGCAGGCAAAAGGATCGGTCCGATCCTCCTGTTCCGGGATCGGTTCGGGACCAGCTGTTCCGGACCAAAGCCCTGGAATAAAGTGTCTTGTTTGTCACAGATCCTTTTCGCCACTAGGTCTTATGGCACATATGAAGAGAATGCATCCCAAAGACGGAGTAAAGGAAGCTCCAATATTTGTACCGTGTAAAATATGTGGCATGGCTTATGTAAACTTACAGCCTCACATAAGAACAGTTCATGGTAAAAACTACAAGTGCAAAGAATGCGGCGAATATTTCACCTGGAGGGATTTGAGAACGTAAGTTAAGATCTTTGGATCGATATGGTTTTCATTAAAACAGGATTAAAACATTCGCAGACACACACTCCAAGTAAACTACACCGGAAAACTTTATGAAAGTAAAGCTGGAATGCTTTTCAAATCAAAATCTAAAGCACAAAATCATGCAATTAATAAAATCCAACATTGCGAGGTAAATTTGGACACTTCAAAAAACTTTTTCTTGTTTTCATTTTTTTAAATCATTTCATAAACAGCTGTGTGATAGAAGTTTTAGGACTGTATG
>JPYR01000929.1:1731-17951 GCA_000775305.1 Belgica antarctica
CCACCGCTGCCATTAAGCTCTGTAAGGCAAGCACGTACATTAATATCAATGACTCGAACAATGTCACCTTCCAACTGGTCCAAAGCGTCATCAATGACCTCAAAGCGCAGTTATTCAATGTTTCAAAACCATTTTCGCGAGGCCAAGGCTACAACGTTGCTGACATTGACCTCATGATTGATTGTTGGGTTTCATGCTTTAGAATTAAACCTCACAACAACGAAGCTCTCAAAGTCTGCTTAAGCTTGTCTTCGCCACCAGCTTATCATTTTGTTATTGTTAGTTCGTTGCTGAAGTAAGTTCAAAGAGAATTTAGTGCAATATTTGTTGAGCAACCTTTGTTATTGATATTTTTAGGATTGTGACTCAATTGCGACTTTCGTGGTGGCCACAAATCGACTTGGTTTACGCACGCTCTTCAGAACTGAGAGCACTTTTCACCGATACTCTCAACAAAGCAACTCAGGGATACATTGCACACACCCCTCTAAGAATGATTACTTCACTTACGCTAAAATCCAAAGACACTCAGTCTAGGCTGATCCGCCCCGAAGAAGGCCACGCACACAAAGCACTGTTGCTGCTGATGGTGAGATTGATACACGCGGACCCAATGCTTTTGTTAAATAGTCAAGGTAAAGCGGGACATGAAGTGCAAAGTTCCACTCTCGAACTTATCAATGGTCTTGTGTCGCTGGTTCATCAACCAACAATGCCGGACGTAGCGCAAGAAGCTATGGAAGCTCTTTTGGCATTGCACTCTCCTGACAAGATTGAAATGTGGAACCCAGAAGCACCGATCAACACTTTCTGGGACGTTTCATCGCAAGTATTGTTCTCTATATCGCAAAAGTTGATTCAACACCAAATTGCCAACTACACCGATGTCTTGAAATGGCTCAGGGAAATTTTGATTTGTCGCAATACATTCTTACTGCGACATAAAGATTATGCCAACTGTGGATCACAGATCGCCATATGCCGACAGGCGCATATAAAACTGGAAGTAGTCTTTTTCATGTACCTGTGGTCGGTCGATTTGGACGCAGTCATCGTCGCGCTGTCGTGTTTTGGATTGCTTTGCGAGGAAGCAGAGATCAGGTCGGGCTCGGACGAACTTACAGTTGCGTTCATTCTGCCTAATTACCATCTCTACCAGGTATTTCCGTAATTAATTGATTTGCACTTAACCCATAACGCAATTTGAAAAAGTCTTAATTAAATTATGTTCTCCACTTGAATACGACACATTTTTCAAAAAAAATCCTTTGAGAATGCATTAACTAAGTATTATTTACTTAATTTCTTATCTAACTCCATCTAATGAATTTTTGCGACTCCACTAATTAACTAATTTTTGACTATTTTATGAATTTGTTTTAATCATTAATAATGCATAACCTATTTGCTACTTTTAAGGAACTGGCACAAGCATCAAGCACAATCACGACCGCTAACAACGAATCACGCTACTGTTCCTTCTTTGATAACACGCAAGGACGTGTTGCTTTGCAGAAGAACATCATGGGGCTACTAAGGAAACTTGAACATTGCGCAAACGGCGTGCAGCCAGCCTGGGAAGAGACTTTTCGCAATTGGGAAATAACTAGCAAAATTCTGCAGACATACCCAAAAGGAAAACTTGAAGATGGATGCCAAGCCGAAGCATTTCATCGAAGCGTCGGAAAACGTCGCGCAAGTCATCAGTCGAGTGAACACGACTTGGAAGAACAAATTAGTGAATGGGCTAACATGACGTGGTTTCTTCTTGCCCTCGGTGGTGTTTGTCTTCAGAGGCCGCGTGCAATTCGACCTATCCAGGGTCAGAACATGGCTCTAGGCTCGCTGGTTCAGTCAACGTCGTCTATTTCAAGTTCGAGCTCAGGTCGTGGATCCATGATGGTTGTGTCAGCCAGTGGGTCTCTTCCAGGAACTCAGGAAATCCAGTACTGCCCAGTGACACAGTTCATTGGACAACTTCTCAGATTGCTTGTATGCAACAATGAAAAGTTTGGACCGCAGATTCAAAAACATGTCAAAGAACTTGTCGGTCAAGAAATGTCAGCGCAACTTTACCCCATTTTATTTGACCAAATTCGAGCAATAGTTGAAAAGTTCTTCGATCAACAGGGACAAGTTGTTGTGACTGACATCAACACGCAGTTTATCGAGCACACGATTTACATAATGAAGTCGGTGTTGGAAGGACGACAAGGCAAGGACGAGCAAACTCCCAACGAACACCTGGGAGTTACAAGCATTGAAGGAATGATGCTGGCAATCGTCCGCTATGTTCGTCACTTGGACATGACAGTGCATGCCATTCACATTAAAACAAAGTTGTGCCAATTAGTCGAAGTTATGATGAAACGGCGAGACGATCTCGCCTTTCGCCAGGAAATGAAATTCCGCAACAAACTCGTTGAGTATTTGACCGATTGGGTTATGGGAACATCCCACCAAATTGCACCGCCTTCATCAGGAGACGTTACAATCATCACCAGGGATTTGGATCAAGCCTGTATGGCATGCGTTGGAGCTTTGTTGAAGGGACTACCGTTGCAACCAGAAGAATCTGATCGTGGTGATTTGATGGACGCAAAGTCAGCGCTGTTTTTAAAGTATTTCACCCTTTTCATGAACTTGCTGAGTGATTGTGTTGACATCTCAGACATCGATAAGGAACCAAACAATCCGCCCATGATGCCTCCAAGACCTAGAGTAGCAGCTACCAAGTTAACGGCTCTGAGAAACTCAACAATACAAGCCATGTCAAACTTACTGAGTGCCAACATCGATTCTGGTTTGATGCATTCGATCGATCTCGGTTACAACCCGGACTTGCAGACCCGTGCAGCCTTTATGGAAGTGCTTACACAAATTCTACAACAAGGAACAGAATTTGATACACTCGCTGAAACCGTCTTGGCGGATAGATTTGAGCAACTTGTTCAACTAGTAACGATGATCAGCGATAAAGGAGAACTGCCAATCGCAATGGCCCTTGCTAATGTAGTAACAACATCTCAGATGGACGAGCTCGCTCGTGTACTTGTCACACTTTTCGATGCCAAACATTTGTTGTCACCTCTACTGTGGAACATGTTCTATCGAGAAGTTGAAGTGTCGGACTGTATGCAGACATTGTTCCGTGGCAACTCTTTGGGAAGTAAAATCATGGCGTTCTGCTTCAAAATCTACGGTGCCAGTTACCTGCAAGCACTTTTAGAGCCACTCATCAGACCGTTGATCGATGAACCGAGCACAAACTTTGAGTGTGACTCAAGCAGATTGGAAGCGTCGGATGATCTTGAAGTGAACCGCAAAAATCTCATTGCACTAACACAAAAAGTCTTTGACGCAATTGTCAACTCTGCTGAACGTTTTCCTAGTCAACTAAGGTCAATGTGCCATTGTCTATACCAGGTTCTAAGCAAACGTTTTCCAAACTTGCTTCAACAGAACATTGGTGCAGTAGGAACCGTGATCTTCCTTCGATTTATTAATCCTGCTATAGTTTCACCTCAGGAACTTGGAATCGTATCGAAACAGGTTCCGTCAAGTGTTAAACGTGGATTAATGCTGCTGTCAAAGATTCTTCAGAATATTGCTAATCATGTCGAATTCTCGAAGGAACCTTTCTTGTTGTACTTTAACGATTTTCTCCGAGCGCATTTTGAGCAGTGCAGAAGATTTTTCATCCAAATCGCTTCTGACTGCGAAACAGTGGACCAGACATCGTCACACAGCATGAGTTTTATCTCAGATGCGAATGTTCTTGCGGTTCATCGTTTATTATGGAGCCACCAAGAGCGAATCGGTGATTACTTGTCGAGTTCTACTACAGCAAAGCATGTTGGACGAAGGCCGTTTGATAAAATGGCAACTCTTCTGGCTTATCTTGGTCCACCAGAACACAAACCAGTTACAATTGACTCTCAAATGTTGTTTTCATCTTACGCGCGCTGGAACTCTATCGACATGTCCTCTACAAACTTTGAAGAAATTATGGGTAAACACCAGATGCATGAGAAGGAAGAATTCAAGACTTTGAAGTCGATGAACATTTTCTATCAAGCTGGAACATCTAAAGCTGGATATCCAGTCTTTTACTACATTGCAAGGCGTTACAAAATTGGAGAAACCAATGGTGACCTACTGATCTACCACGTAATTTTGACCCTCAAACCGTTCTGTCACGCACCGTTTGAAGTTGTCATTGACTTCACTCATACTTGCTCCGACAACCGATTCAGAACGGAGTTCTTGCAAAAATGGTTCTACGTACTGCCCGAAGTGGCGTACGAGAACCTCCATGCTACATACATCTACAACTGCAACTCGTGGGTTCGAGAATACACAAAATTCCATGATCGCATTTTGGCACCACTGAAGGGAAACCGCAAACTGCTATTCCTTGATTCACCGTTGAAGCTAAATGATGTCATTGAAGTCGAACAACAAAAGCTTCCGGGCGCAACTCTATCGCTTGATGAAGACCTGAAGGTTTTCAACAACGCACTGAAGTTGAGCCACAAAGACACAAAGGTTTCAATTAAAGTTGGTCCGACTGCTCTGCAAATCACCTCGGCTGAAAAGACCAAAGTTCTTTCTCACTCGGTTCTACTGAACGATGTTTACTACGCCTCTGAGATTGAAGAAATTACACTCGTTGACGACAACCAGTTTACTTTAAGCATTGCAAATGAAAGTTCACAGCTGAGTTTTATCCACAACGATTGCGATAACATTGTTCAGGCCGTGATCCACATCCGCAACAGATGGGAACTCAGTCAACCGGACTCCGTCACTGTGCATCAAAAGATTCGACCTAAGGACGTGCCTGGAACATTGCTCAACATGGCACTACTGAATCTCGGCAGCTCTGATCCGAATTTGCGGACTGCAGCTTACAACCAACTCTGTGCCTTGACGGCTACTTTTGACCTGAAAATCGAGGGTCAACTATTGGAAACGCAAGGCCTTTGCATTCCCTCAAATAACACAATTTTTATTAAGGAAGTTTCTGAAAAACTTGCAACAAACGAGCCACATTTAACACTAGAGTTTTTGGAGGAATGGCAAGTTTTATTTCTTTTTTGATTTTTTTTTTTCAAAAAACCTTAGTTCCGTTTCACCTCAATCTCCATAAGCCAATCCTTTGATCACATCACTAGCCTTCCTCAAGTTTGCAAACACACTCAATCAAAAGCTAAATGACTATACTTCTGATTTTTGAGTGTATTTGCAATCACAATTTTATGATCGCACTTAGTGTAATTAAGCGTCAAAGTTGGGTCCATTTGTGTTCCATTGATGTAACATTGTTCCGATGCGGAAACACTGACACAGGTTCCATTGATGAAACAGGACGCGGAAGCGTTTTGAATCGGCAAGCTACCACGGAGGTGCACGAAACAAATTCGCAACTCCAGGTTCAGCCGACAAGTCAGAATCAAGTGTTGAAAAAAATGTTCTGAACTCGGCGACAAAAACGAAATTAAGGCGGCCAGTGCGCAATTGCACAAGCATCGAACAGCAAGCAGGTAAGAAAATGGATGTCGCTTTAAGGGAAAAATACAACATGGGTTGTGCGACTTTCATCAATGGGACACGAAATGACTGTTTCATCAATGGAACACTGATCCTACATGGAAATAATTTTTTTTTTAAGATTTTAATTTTTAAAATAAACGAAGTTTTTATGTGCTACTTGTTCACTATTAACATAATTTTCCGCTTAAACTTAATATTAGTATCCAAGGTTTCCAAAGAAGTACAATTGAACTGAAGCATTTGTGTCTCGAGTACATGACGCCTTGGTTACCGAATCTTGTTCGATTCTGCAAACCATCTGACGAAGGCAAGAGACAAAAGCAAGTTGCGCAGATTTTGGAGAAACTTATCAACTTGACAATTGAACAGAAGGAAATGTATCCATCGATTCAGGCTAAAATTTGGGGAAATCTCGGACAGGTAAGAGTTGATATTTGAAATGCGAAAGAGATGGTCGTAACCTGATTTCCTTCCAGATACCCGAGTTAATCGACATGGTTCTTGACAACTTTATTCACAAATCAGTGAGTAGTGGACTAGGATCTCCAAACGTCGAAATTATGGCTGACACAGCAGTCGCCTTAGCATCAGCAAATGTTCAGCTTGTAGCGAAAAAAGTCATCGGAAGATTGTGCCGTGTAATGGACAAAACTTGTCTATCACCAACTAATCACCTTGAACAACATATGATGTGGGATGATATAGCTATTCTGGCACGTTATCTGCTTATGTTGTCATTCAACAATTGCTTGGACGTTGCTCGACATCTTCCTTATCTCTTCCATACCGTCACGTTTCTTGTCTGCAGTGGTAGCTTGAGTATGCGAGCGGTAAGTTTCTCTAATAGCTTCGTTTGATATATTTATTAATTCTCAATATCATCTCCATAGTCGACTCACGGTCTTGTTATCAATATAATTCATTCACTCTGCACCTGCACAAAGCCTTCATTCTCAGAAGAAGCACAACGTGTGCTGCGAATGTCCTTGGACGAATTTTCATTGCCGAAGTTCTACTTGTTGTTTGGCATCAGCAAAGTCAAATCAGCTGCAAGCACGGCTTTCCGATCATCCTGCCGTCATCATTCTGACCGATGGTTGGGCAACGAGAGAGTTTCTCAGCCTCTAGCTGATCGTGAACGGCTGGCTTTACCATCGCTTGAAATTATCACTGACGCGCTTCTTGAAATTATGGAAGCTTGCATGCGTGACATTCCCGAGTGTGACTGGCTTGAAACTTGGACCTCTTTATCTAAAAGCTTCGCTTTTTGTTTCAACCCAGCGCTTCAACCCCGAGCACTAATTGTCTTTGGTTGCATCAGCAAAAAAATTAGCGACTCAGACATCAAACAGCTGCTGAGAATTCTCGTGAAAGCGCTCGAAAGTTTTAACGACATTCAGTTGCTAGAAGCCATAGTAATGTGTTTGACACGAGTACAGCCCCTTCTGCGACCAGAGTCAACGATTCATCGTGCTTTGTTCTGGGTCGCCGTATCTGTCTTGCAACTCGATGAATCCACGCTTTATGGCGCCGGCTTGTCTCTTTTGGAACAAAACTTGCACACTTTGACGGCACAAGGTGTCTTTGACCAAAAACCACTAGCTGATGTTATGATGGAAGCCCGTGAACCTCTGGAATGGCATTTTAAGCAGTTGGACCATGCAGTAGGACTTTCTTTCAAGTGCAATTTTCATTTCGCCCTGGTTGGACATCTGTTAAAGGGTCTGAGACACCCGACGCCAGTCACAGTGTCGAGAACCACTCGAGTACTGATTTTACTGCTTCAGATCGTTGCCAAACCAACATCTCGTGATAAGTTCGAAGTCACGCATGATTCCGTTGCATACTTGACAGGTAAACGGCTTAGAAGATCGATTCAACCAAATATTAATTTTTTCTTTAGCCTTGGTTAGCGTATCTGAAGAAGTTCGATCTCGATGCCATGTAAAGCATACTATTCCTCGATGGCCTGTCGAAGCAAGCACCGATCAAACACCGGAACCAGGCAGCGTTCAAAACGTAAGACGACAAAAGTCCTGGGACATGTTGGACCAGTCAGCGATCACCTTTGCCCGACAACAGCAGCACAAAGTCCAACACCAGGTAATTCCGCAGTGAAGTTTTTAGCTTCATGCCGAAAACTTTTCTAAACTTTGAAGTCTTCAATTTGAGTTTTGGTTAATCCTTTTTTAGACTTTTTAGTTGATGGATGTGGTGTCTTAGAAAATGAAATTTAAAATTTATTTTAAATTGGAAGCCAAAAATTGATATTTTGAGTTTTCTCTTTTTAAGTACTTATGAGTTTCTAATTGATTAAGGTAAGCGATGCAATTGTGGTACCTTATGCAAATGCGGTAAAAAAACTTATGTAAATGCGGGAAGCCTTGAAGGCTAATCAGAAAAATATGAGAAAATCAGGATGCAATGTTATTTGAATTTCGAATATAATTATAATTTTCTCATATTTTTCTGACCAGCATTTACATAAGTTTGTTACCGCATTTGCATAAGGTACCACAATTGCATCGCTTACCTTAATTAAAAAAACTGTCCTTAAGTTTATTCATTGGGCATACATTTTGTTGGTTTTGAAGCAACTATGTTGTGCGATAAGATTTGTGCACTCGCAACAAGTTGTCTTTGAGCAACAAAATAACATTATAACTATTCTATTTACTAAGCATCCATATTAACCAAAAATGAAGTATTTGACAAGGACTTTCAACAAACCGTTGAACGTTCTCGATCACATTATATTTATATCCCTCTGTTTTACCAAAATAACCCAATATCTTGTGTATCAAAAACCCTCACAAAACCGCGAAATGCCACAATTCAGGATCCGGTAAAAGGAAAGACATGGCGAAGTCTTGATTTGGCGAATCAATCGCATTCCAATATTATTTCTCAAAACCCACCAACATCAATCGCCACAACAGCCATAAATACTTCCAGTTTCCACCACAATTCTCTGATCAGTAACGCCCTAACCTCACACTACCAAAGACATGACTTTAAGAACCGACGATCATCTTCAGAGCCGGCCAACGAGCAAAAACTTTTGGCTCACATTCAAAATCACACAAATAACAGTAACTTAACAAATACTAGTACTTTGGTGATGATAGATGATGCACCATCTAAAAGTCCCGGCGATGATTTTATTGATTGTCTTCACCAAAAGAACATTAAAGTAAGCAAAATCTTTCAAAGTAAAGGAAAAAATCAATTGCAAAGCAACACATTTCTGTCTTCTAACTCTAACTGTAAAGTCTTTTCTTTCACCCTGTCTCTTCTACCAACATTTAGTCGTTTTTGAGCATTTTGCTATAATTATTTTGATTTCGATTTGTCTTTTCGTTCATAAAAAGCTCGATGGGATTTGATCACAAGTCAACTCGCGATTCCATCAGATTTATAGGATTTAGATTTTTTTTGTTACTTTCCGTGTGAATATTGGTCATTAACGGTGCACCGACAATTAATATCGCTGTCTTTCCTATCGTTCTGTAAACGATTCTCTACAGTTTTGGATTGAAAAAAATCTGAATTGAGTCAAACAAGATCTGAATATGAAATTTAAATCTTAAGTTTCTTTGGAAAGCTTTCAGGGAGACTTATATTTTACATGAAGACCTTTTTGCAATAGTCATTTTTTAAAGTTGTTTTAATCGATAATTTTCAGAAAGATTACTCAAAAGCTCGTTATAGACTTACACTTAAGAGTTTTTTTTTTAAAATTTCAAAAGCTTCTTCCATTTTTTTTCTATAAAATTCCTATTCAGTTCTTGCTTGCCAAATTTTCAAAACATCACCGACTTTACCTAAATGGTTTCATTTCGAGTATTCAATTAATTATTATTTTCTCACTGTTTTCGCTTGCGACGATGCTTTGAAAACACGAAATCATTATCAAACTATACCATTCTTTGTTATATAACAACAACTGTTCATGTGGTTTCTAAAACATCTCTGACTGATTTGTTTTGTTTTCGGTATCACAACTTCTTTTTTTGGTCGGATTTTTTCTATTATTGCATGTCTTAATAAAATCAATTGTGTGAAAATAAACCAACCAAAACTCATTGTCAACACGTGGGCCGTTATGTTGTTGAATATAGAATGCTAGAGTGTTATTATTCAAGACTCAGAGGTCGTTTTCTGTCCCAACGACCAAGGAACAAAAGCCGAGAGTGGAGGATCGCCAGGTATACCGCTACTTTACATTTTAAGCTTAACTACTGTTAACCACTTAGTTAGTCGCCTTTAACTCGAGCTATCAACAAATATTGAATGTATTTGCTTTAGTGAGTGATTTGTTTGCATTTCAAAAATGGACATTGCTAGGATTTGAAAAGTAAAGCTTTTTGAATTATTTATCAATTTTTTTACAATTCTTTCCACGATTATCAAAAAATAATTTTGTTTTCCCTCAAATTACACTGTTTAATTGGATCTGCTCTGTTTTGTAAAACTTTATGAAAATTCTATTTTCTGTTTATCAGGAGCGAGGCTCGAGATCTTCGGTGTCAAATGAGTCGAATGTCCTTTTGGACCCCGAGGTTTTACCAGACAGTTCAACTCAGGCTTTGGTTTTGACTGTTTTAGCCACTCTCGTTAAATATTCAAGGTTTGTTTTGATATTAGACTTCGGTTGATAGTATTTAAAGCCAACATTATGATGTATACGTTTTAAACGTGATTTGTTTTCACAGTGATGAGGCAGAAACCCGTGTGTTGTACCAATACCTGGCAGAAGGCTCTGTTGTCTTCCCCAAAGTATTCCCGGTCATGTGAGTTTCTGAAAAACGTGTCACGTTCAATAAATCTGGAGCAATTTATCTTCGCAGCCACTCACTGCTTGATCAAAAGATCAACAATGTTCTTTCTTCATCCAACGACCAAGTTGTTCTTGCTGCTGTTCAAAGTATCATCCAGAACATGCTGGCGTCTGAAGATGCTTCGCAGCAGCCACTTCATTTCCTGCAGTCATGTGGTTTTGGTGGACTGTGGAGATTTGCTGGTCCTTTCACAAAAGTTAGTATTTTTTAGACCTTAAAATGTAACATAAACTACTACCTAACACTTTAATTTCCAGTATAACATGATGGTTGAGTCATCTGAGTTGTTCGTCAACTGCTTGGAAGCTATGGTCGAGACTTGTCTTCCTGCTGAAGAGAACCAGCCGGTTCCTTCGTCTCCGCGTCCGTATAACTTAACATCTAGTTTGAGTAGTTTAACCCTCGGATCGCCCGATAAAGGTTCATCTTCATAGCTTTAAATCATACACATTCGCTCGCATCACCTTAATTAGAATCCATTCACATTAATTTTTATTAAATAACTGCTTATCAAATCACTAA
Source organism: Belgica antarctica (assembly GCA_000775305.1). Lineage (NCBI taxonomy): Eukaryota > Metazoa > Arthropoda > Insecta > Diptera > Chironomidae > Belgica > Belgica antarctica. Next base: position 12,651 of record JPYR01000929.1, read on the forward strand.
TTCTTACTTTCTACGGATTTTTTTTTCACTTTATCTCTCTTTGTTCGTCTTTTCCCCTCTAAATCGTTCATTTTAGCTTTCTCCACAGAATCCTTAGATCGTGAGCGTGAATATAGTGGTAGTCTCAGACGAGCATCCTTATCCAAAGCACGTTCTGCAAATGCCAAAATTCGCATGAACCATGAAACTTAAAGATAAAATACTAAATACTCGAAATTAAAGAAGAGAGTTTATCCTTATTTTTTCTTTGAAATATCTGCTGAATTGGAAGAATAATAATCTACATCTAATCTTAATGTTAAAACAACGTTATCACTTTAGATCTGCACATTTGAATGCGTTTACGGTTAATGTCACGTAATACTATAAGAAATGTACACTTCTAGAATTATTATAGTTTGCTAAGAGCACAATTGAATTGCAAATATGTTAATGACTTGCAGTCAGTACAGTTATAAACGTTGAATAATGTCATTGATCAAATTCTGTGTTAAACTTAGCAATGCGTTTGAATATTCCATATTTTTCAACCTATTTTACAATATTGTACTGTCTTGATGGTTTTATTGGAAGAATTTTTTTAGTTTTCTATGAAAACAGCTGGCAGCACTTCTAGTACACAATGTTTTATTTTGCAATTAGCATAAGGTCGCACTGAAAGTCAATAGTTATAAACAAAATTTCAACATTGATGCGAAGGCATGTATAAAGCACCACCAAAGCAATTACCGTGTAATAAGGAACCACCGATTTCTGCTTGTTATAAATAACCACCGTTCAAATATCAACAAAAACCGTTAAAAAAGTTGCGGTGCTGAAGTTTTGTTGACGTTTCGCTTGGAAATTGTTTTTTTAACGGTTTATTGATATTCGAACGGTGGCACTTTATATCACGATCTTTTATTATGTGGTACTTTATTCGGTGGTAATTGCTTTGGTGATACTTGATACAAACACTCCATTCATGCATGTTAAGAAAAGAAGAATTTAATGTTTGCGATATAATTTTTATTCAAAAGTAACGGTGTAAAAAGAACCTATGAATGTTATAAATAAATTTTAATAATGTTTATTCAAATAATATTTTTTAATTAATTTTGACGATGTAAGATGATACGTCAGCTTGGTGCTGATGTGCGAACGTGTAATCGGGAAATTTGCTCATCAAATCCTTGTATTCTTCACTTCTCTCAAAAACAGACTCCATTGTGCCAACGATGAAGGTTGCGACGTGCATCGGATTCGCACTAAATAAGCCCTAAAGCACAAGCACATTCTAATCATTTTAAATTTACCTCTATTTCAACTTACCATGAACGTGACTGTCTCATGCATTAACTCTTCGGTGTACTTTCCGTAAGTGATTTTCGAGTAACGGTGTTCTTTTTCAGCCCAAATACGAGGGTTTGTGTGGTAACTACTTTCGATGAACGTCCATCCGTGACCCGGCGTCACATGTAGCATTGTGAGTGTTCTCAACCGCAAGCTGAACTCGATTTTGACAAAAGATTGATTGTTGGCCACCCTGTATGCTTGAATGACGGTGAACGGAGTTGGTTCAATTTTCAGGTCCTGTGTAGCAGCTTTCAAGTATTTGCCTTTTCCGAAGCGATAAATTGGAAACCCACATTGAACGACTTCTTGACACTTTGCGTCATCCTGCCAGTTTATCAACTTTTCAGGACTAATTATGCTTGTCACGGTGCGCTCCGAATTTCGGTCAATTGTCGAGATTAGGAATCCAGTTTCTGTAAAAATTCGATCGCGCTGATTGTCATAGAAAGTTCGTCGCGTATGCAGAACGCGGAAACGTTGAAGTCTTGGATTATCATGGTTATTGCTGTATGGGAATCCGACAGATGTGAATGACAAAATCAATGACACCGAAAACGTTAGCAGCAGAAATGTGTATAGAAAAGCACGGAACTTGACGTATTTGGTTAACGGAACCTGCAATAAAATGTTTTACTCAGATAACAGGCATTTTGTTGCAGTCAAACTTACGAAATAACTAAAGCAGATGATGGACCACATTGTGCAAATCAGTGCTATTAATGTGTCAGGATTTCCATAGTATTCCTTGCCTGTTGATATTACATTTGATACCTGGATATTTTGATTATATTATTCATAATCTTCTTGCCTGTGATTGGCAGAAACAGTTCCCAAACTTGGAACATCATGTAGCACGTCCACAACAAAAGAAAAGAGTTTCCAAAGAGATGAACCAGGATCCAGCTTTCAATCACTAAAATTATTTTAATAGTATTACATCTATGAATGATAAACAAGCAAACTTACTGATTTTAGGCAGGAAGTTGCACACAAGATAGGTTAAAACACTGGTGCACAATGCGAAGAACGTACAAACCATCGTTATATATGCAAATCGATATCCCATAACGGTGATTGCTAGAGTCAAGACGGTCCAAAACAAAGTCACGCCGTTCAATTGAATTTGAGTTTTGTCACGCTTAATAGTTTTAGACTTGATGGTGTCATGTTTACGCTTGAAAAACAGGTCGGTGAAAACGTGAATCAGATGATAGGTAGCAATTTGAACCAGTAAAGCTAAAGATCCATAGATTCCGATTGAAAGGAAGATAACGTTATACCAGCTCATGGCGTTGTCGACTCTGTTCATAATCATTGCCAATAAAATGCAAAATCCAGCGGATAACCCGGAACTTAGCAATATTGTGATGAACGATATCAGAGTTTCACCAATAACGAACCAGACATTCGAAAATTTGAACTTTGTCTGAAGAATGAAAGGGATAAAAACTGCCAATAGACTAATCGAAATGTTCAGGGCGATTCCAACGCCTTTTGTGTATGAGATGAAGAACAATCCAAGGTATTCATAGTACACTGCAAAAGATCCTTCTGGTGGGTTCTCCAGTTCATCCGAATTTGCTATTTTTTTCAGCAAAGCAAGAATGTTTTCGCCAGTGTACTGAATTGACTCCAAAGTAATATAGTCAACGCTATCGTAGCGGGTGTGGTACCGCCATCCATTTTCTACATACGCAAAATCTAGACCGGGAACTTCTCCGTCGTCCCTAAAAATCTCAAAATCGGTTGCTGATGGAATCACGCCAGTTTCGAAAAGTTCTTCGGCTACGCCGTGTCCAAAGGGACGAGGTACTGAATCTCGGTACATTCTAATAAGCCAATCATGTTTTGGTCCACTTCGGAAAAGAATTTCTCGGCCACCACTGCCAGTGCTTTCGAGATTTATGTAAGCTTTTACATCTTTGGCCCATTCGTGCTGGGTGATGAACCCATGAGACGCTTGCAAGTCTTCTTCTTCAGAACCGTTGAAAAGGAATATAATAGAATGTTTTTCCTTTCTTATTTCTTGCGACAGAATCCGGAAAAGCTCTATCATGATACAGCACATGACGATATCATCGGATGCACCGGGACTTCCAGGCACTGAATCGAAGTGACAGTTCAGCATCACGGTGTGGTTGCTTTCACCTTGAATGCGAACGAGTACATTCTGAAGGTTTTTGTAGATTTCACCTCTACCAACACCGGAAACGACTTGATGAGCAATGCTTATGTCAGATATTTTCACCGAATCATTGCGAATCTGGTTTACTTGATCAAGTATGAAGTTAACAGCCAACTCTTCATTGGCATGGCTACCGACAACTTTCGGACCTGTTAAAAGATTAATCATGAGTGAACTTAGTTCTAATTTATGGCCTGGATCTTTAGATTACCAAAATCATTGAGTATTTTTAAATTTTTCCAGGCCAGCTCAGCTATAAAAGACCCCTTATGACTTTCCTGATAAGATAAAAATAGTCGAAGCAAAGTTTCAACTTTCTGTCAAAATAAACTGCTTACTATGTCTTGAACTCTTAATGGCGTGACATCTAACCTGTGCAAAAAAAAATTAGACAAAAAGGCAAGTCCAATAACAAGTCCAAAGACGAGTGCACTGAGAACTTCTTGAGCTATTAGCATCTTTTCTAGTCGACCGTTTTATCTAAACTGAAAATTGAACGCGTTGTTCTCTGCTACACAACTTAGTACTATCTTATCAATGACAAGCTAGATTGGTTATCAACTTCAAATCTGAAACTTTTAAGATTAATTGCTATGAAAGATTAAATGTTTTTATGTATGCAATGATGTCCAGACCTTTTAATGAAGGTAAGAATTGTTTCTTTAGATTGTTCTATTGACGACTTTTGAAGCAGATTGTTTTAATCGAGTTTAGAATAGACTTTCTGAAGATGGATGCATTGCTGAAGATGGATGCATCCAAAATAGCTGTGTAATACATTAATGATTCAAAGCGTGAAATTAAAATCAACCTAATTTTAAATAGTTCGTCTCTCCAGAAAATTAATTAATAATTGCGCAATGTAGCATTCAGGCCTTTTTTGAAAACCTTTTTTCCTAATTCCGACAAACTCCAATATTGAGGTGTTGAGCTGACAAAAAAAATTCTCCTTGAATGGGTGGGTGGGTTTCAATGGCTCACAACCTTGTCAAAACATGTTTTACATTGTAGAAGCCAAACACAGAAGTTATTTAAGTATAAAATAAAAGTGTTCGTTTCTCACTGACTGAACAACAGTAGGCTATTAGGCTTGAAAAATGCTGTTATGTTGATATCATTAATAAGCAGGGAAAATTCAATTCTTTTACGGTTTAAGAAGATTTACCGATCGAGTCGTTATGAAAAACATAAGTTGGAAATCGACATTTCGAACAAATTTAAAAGCCGTTACAGTAATATTTTTTTTGTTAAGCCTCACTATCTTTTTCCATCAGAAGCATAAAATCGTGTTTTATACTCTCAACTCTTTTAAGCGGAAATAACTCCAAGTGACGTCCAGCATCTCCCTGAAGTTTTATGCCAAGACAAAATAAAAAATCATATTTTCCTCAATTCACATGCTGGTAAGAGAAGGTGTTTGTATTGTTTACCTTCAGCGTGTGATTGACACAAAATCAAGTTTGTGAAAAAATATCTGTGTAAAAGCTCACAAAGCTGTGAAACTGTCTCAAGTGATGTCAACAACTGGAGAAGACGGTCAGTCATGTCTGAACGTGGAGGTGAGTCCGCAAAAGACGGCTTCATAGCTGGAACTTCTCAGAATCTTTTTTGAGAATAATTTTTTTAGAAAGACGATTCGAATGATCGCTTGAACGACGAGAAAAACATGCTGAACGACGGAAAAAACATGCTGAACGACAACTACGACCTGGGAGACGAGCTCGGCGATGGAACACAAGTGGAGGCGGAGCTGGTGAGTAGCTTTTTGTGCAATTCTCGGC
>JPYR01000930.1:963-16805 GCA_000775305.1 Belgica antarctica
TTTCTTTTTTTCATCTCAATATCTCGTGTAAATTTTCATTCTCGATAAGATCAATGTTATTAACGTCGTCGTCATCATCTAGTGACTCTTTATTATTGAAATTAATGTCGTTGTGGTTGAACTTGCCGCCACGACTTCTCACTGCCGCTAACTATATTTTCCGAATGGTCGGAAATATTTTTTGTTTATTCAAAACGTTGATTTGATGATTTGGGGGGAAAAGAAAGTTGAAGGAATTCATTGATTAGTAAATGGGGCAAATAATTGTTAGAAAATGAAAATTCATCATGCTCGGGGGTGGAAAGGTCGAACAGGTAAGGCTTGATGGTGCAAGCAGTCGATTGTTGGTCATTGACATTCACAAAAGCGTCATGGAGTCAATTTTTGCAAGAAATGATTAAATTTAGCCTCCAAGTGACCGCCCAGCGACCACTCAGTAATACCAATTGCACCAGAAGCACCGGGATGGGGATAAAATCATGAAGTTTATCGGGATAAAAGAACGTGCAAGTTAAAAAAAAGAGCATTAAATAATAATTGAAACAGTTTTTTTTATCAAATGATAAAACGTTTGAAAATAACAAATAGTAGAACATTTCTATAGAGCACAATAAAGAAAAGCGACTACTCAGGAGATAATTGCATGCACAAAAAAAGCCTCTTATCGTATATTAACCTTTAAAGTGAAATAGGTCTCTAAAATTATCTCGTTTGCTTACAAAAGTGATTTTGATCTAAGTTTTGCTTCCTACGGGCAAACATTCTTGATTAACACATTTAAAAGTTCATCCTTGTCTAGATTTCTAAAAGTTTTTCTCTCCATTAACCCTTAATGACTTGAATTAAGTAAATTAATCTTTAAAATTGCATATTTCATGTGCATTTACGACTTAGACTTGTTATCATTAGCTAGTAAATTTATTTCATGTGCGATTGCGTATTGCAGTGTGTTAATTTAGCTTATCCACTTCCAGGGCCGTTCAGTGTCGGGGCTCGTTATAGGCGTTGGAAACTGTTAATGAAATTCATAGCAGAAGAGAGAACAAGGGTCAGAAGCGTCAGATTTTCACTTGATTTTCGAAGGAAAGAATGCCTTCCGTACAGATGCGGCAGGGTCTCGGATGGTCGTCGACAAATGTGTATGATACAAAAGCGTTTCAAAAGGTCACTCCGGGTGATCCAAAGCGACCCAGTTCATTGTGAATCTCAAAAGCGATAATAATGTGAGTGTGAATGTTATGATTTGATTAAAATCATGAAAAATATTTAGTGTTTCACAAGAGAATTGTTAGTGTCCAGAAAGTGAGTGATAGCAGTTGAAGAAGGGAAAGCTCGGCTTACCTCGGCCTTGAGATCGGCGACTTTGTCTTGCAGCTCGCGTACTCGGTCTGATTCTTCCAGATTCGAGCGAAGTTCGCCTTCGGCTTCCATCTCTGAGTTCTAAAAATATGATTTTTGATAAGATAAATTGACAGTTAGTAGAGCTCAAGGTTGTTTATTTGGATAATTGGATCACAAACCTTCAGTTCCAATCGCGACACTTCCTGTTTCAGCTCTGCAAGACGCGCGCTCTGCTCGGTGAACTTTATTTTAACGTTCATCAACTCGTCTTTCATGCGAGATTCGAGGTCAGAGTATCTACAATGACACAAAATAAGTCAGTCAATGCTTTTTGTAATAAAAATTTATTTCTCACCTGTGCTGCTGCTCACGCGCCTTGTTTGACAAATCCTTCTCGCGGACGACGGCTTCCTCAAGCTCGACCTGGACCTTTTTGTGTTCTTCGTCTTGTCGCCGTAGTTGATTTGTCGAGACTTGAACCTGCGTTTCAAGTTCCATCACCTTTAGTCGTAGCTCCTTGACCTCAGTTAGTGTTTCCACTTCGCGGATTCTCGTTGTCATCAGCTCTTCTTCCAGCTTTTGCTGCTCGTGCGATTTTCCTGATGCTTCCCAAAGTCCTGAAAGAAGTTTCTTGGGTGTCGATTCCGGCTGCTGTTGTGCGTCATTCTTCCGTTCTTGCAGTTGTCGCTGCCATTGTGAGCTGAGCTCCATCACACGTTGCTTTAAGTCTTTCAGCGACAAGCTCGCTTCAGCTTCTCGCAATTTACTCGCGATTAGTTCATCTTGCAAATGTGCAACTGAATTGTCGGTCGTGGTCTCTCTGAGTCGTTTTTTGTCTTCCTCGAGTTCTTGCATTTTTGACTTCAGATTTCGTATCATGTCTTCGTTCTCGGCCGATCCCTGGCGAACCTTCACCAGCTCCTCGAGAAGACAACTCACCATCTCGTCACGTTCTTTTAACGCTTCTTCTTTGTGAATCAGCTCGTCGATGGAATTTTGACGTGAATTGGTCTAAAAGTGGAACATGAAATCATTAAAGCAGGAAAACCAGGTCAAAGAACAAACAACAGAGAAAAAAAAAACTTAAAAATAAAAGTGAGAAATGAAGGTGCATGCGATTGTTAATCAAAAAATTAATTAAATTCAACTCAAAGTTAGTTTTCGGTTCTCTCTTTTCTTGCGTAATACACCAGTCTACACTTACAGAGTCAATTGAAGTATCTTGAGGTGCTTGCTGCTGAAGAATAGAAATGAATGTTTGTTTTTGATTCGATTCGAGATTAAATAAAATGACCGGAAATAAAAAATTTACGGTGATGTTCGCGTTTGAGTGTAATGGGAAGGGTGAATTCATTGATGGAGTGCTTTAGGTGGGATGTTTGGATTGCGGGTGAAATTTATGTTTACATTCTGATAGATTATTATTGTAATAACAAAGAAATCGTTGTAAAGCAAGCTTTTAAAACAAGTTGTGACTTGTTTGAAAAGCTTTTTTAGGAAAATTAAGCTGTTTCAGTAATAGAACCAACCACCAATGATTTCTGCAAATTACTTTTACAAGTCTGTTGAAATAATTTGCCAATATCGAAGTTTCTCTGTTCCGACGGTTTCAGAAGGCCGTTCGTTAAGAAACATTTCAACATACAGGTGATGATACAAAGCGTTCAAAATCCACCACAAAGAAAAAGGAGTGTGAATTCTACTCGTGTCACTTGAAAAAGCATCGATTATTCAGATGCGGTTGTTATTTTAATGATCAGCTGTCAAGTTTTACAAGCTATTTTTAGTTGTCAGCAACTTCAAATTGAAAAGGCGGCTGATTAAAGCCTTGGGAGTTTAAAATTAATTTTAACCTCATCTTTATCCTGCTTTGGAGCCTTAAACCTTGCCAAAATCCGCCCACTACACATCTTTCAATTACTGTTCTGCAAACAACCCTCGACGAAACTCGTTTCTGTGAAACTACCAGATGCTTTCCTAAGTGACACTCTTGCGGGTGTTTTCATCGACTTTGTGTTATTGACATTGTAACAACCGTAAAATTCCCGCCTCCACAACTTACATTCTCTTGCAGTCTCAAACTCAACGCTCGGATCTCTTCGTTGCTCGTTTCCAATTGATGAGAGATCTCCAAGTGCGCCCGGCGAAGCGCCAACAGCTCTGATTGTATTGCGAAACTACAAAGATTTCTAATTAAAGCGAATCGTTTGTGCATGAATTGGAAAACTGACTTTGTTTCTTCTTCTTCCGCTCTCGACACCTGACCCCGCACTAAACGGTTCGCCAGCTCGGTGCTTTCAGCTTCCAAGAGCTCGTTGCGCTTCTTCAGCAGCCGATTTTCATTGCGCAATCGCTGCAAGAATAAATCAAGGAGTTAGTAAAAAAAGTTTTTCGGAAAGTTCGTGGAAGTTTTTCTTACCCTCAGCTCGACCATCTCTTCCTGTTCCTTTTTCCTGAGCTCTGCATAGTCCTTCTCCATTTTTTTCATTTTCTTCTGATTTATTTTGATGGAATAGGCGAGATTGAACATGCCCTCAACGTCGCTCTCCACTTTCAGAGGCAATTCTTTTTGGAAATACTGAAAATTTCTTTGTTATCAGCCAGAGTTTTTTTTGCGAACAACAAAAGATAACGAACCTTAAGCATTGCCTCCATATCGAGTGATAACACAGTCTCTTTGCCAATCGTCAGCAGCGCCAGGGCGATTTTAAATATCATTTCCATTCCTTCGCTGAGGAATACGTCCATGATACGACAACAGATTAAGTTCAGGTTGAGTGCGGTGGTGTAGAGCGTTAAGAACCAACTCGATGCGTACATTGATGTTTGAAATCCCTGAAAGAGTCGCGAAAATAATTTTTGGAATTTGTTGGAATTTGTTTCGCTAATTGCGTGATAAATTATTATTTCCTATTAATTACTGCCCCAAACCACATTTCAACCCATAATTCACACCAACCTGTGATTGGAAATGGAAATGAAGCTCCGGAAGCTGCTCTTGAACGAGATTTTCCAGCTGATACATGCAAAGCCCGAGTTCGGCCCTGTGAAGCGAATAAAAAAGTCGTGATGAAAATCATCATCGCGATGCTAATTGAAACTTACATTGATGGCTTGAACATGTCTCGCATGCGATGTTGTTGCATGATTTGCACAAGCACAGCGAAGCACTCTTCTTCTGGCATTTGCATCAGCAGAAGTCCGACGATGAATCCGGATCCCTGACAGTAGCCGACTTCGCGGTCGTGCAAGGAGTACGCCTTCATGACGTTGAACAGCGCTTCCTGGCCAAGCCCGTCTTTCTCCTTAAAAAAGTCATGTTCAGGGTAGGTTCTGGCGATGTCACGGCGGATGACACGCTCGCAAGCAGACGTGGCTTTGATGTACTCAGCATACTGCTTTTTGTCAGTGTCCGCTGCGCTGCACAGAAGTTGCCATGCAATAGCTCGGAAGTGATGTGGGATTCCTTTGCGAACCAATTCTCTGACTGACGGGTTCTTTCGCTTCAGCGCGCCGTCCCAGTCGGTGACGATTGTCGCCCATATCGACCAGATATCTTCTTCGCCGACCGACGAAGAGCCTGAATTTAAACTAATTTGACTAGTATCGGAGCTCTTGCGGCTGTGCGCCGAGCTCTGCAGAGAGTTCAGACTCTTTGAGTCACTCTCGATCAGTTTGTTTGCCGCTTCCAGTTTGGCCAGCAAACTCAACTCTGACGTGGGAAGGTTTTCCGTCTCTTTACTCTTAGCAATCGTGTTGTTGTTATTGTTGTGATTGGCTATCACATGCGTTGTTGTCTCCGTTTCCGATGTGCTCAAAGTCATTTCGCGATGATGTGAAGTGTTTGAAGCTCTCGTTCTGATGGATATGTTTAAGAATGCATAGAGTTCCGTCGTCGTTCGTCACTTATAATATGTTAATACTCGCAGTTGCGTCGTTTACAGTTAGTGGATGGGTGAAAATTCAATACTCTTCGGTGCGGTGAGAGTTAATATCAACTTAATTAGCACTAAAAGCTCTTCACTTGATAAGTTTTCTTGATTTGCGGTTGTAAAATGCGGCTTTTGAGGATGTTCTCTTCCCTCGAGATCGTTTTAGCTCATGATGAAGCTTGCGTAGGGTGTATAAGTGAGCGTGTGATGTGCTGCGACGACTGCTTTCTGCAAGTGGAGAGACGAGAAAAGTGAAATTTAAAATATGCAACGAAAAATGAACGAAACAACGTGAAGTAAAAATCATTCGCTTGGAGAAAGTTGCTGCGCGACTGCAGCTTGTGAGTAATCGAAAAGCAAGCGTGGCAGAAAATTGAATTCTCAAAGCAAGTGGATGTACTAAGGACTCGCTAAGACGACGCGCTAACGGTTATTTAGACAGCATTGGATCACTTTTAATTAATCCAATAAGTCTGATTGGCTGAAACTCATCAAACAATCCAATTAAACAACGGATTAAGGCAGAATTTTCATGGATGGAATGGCAACGATCAGCGACTTCTTGACACGGGTTCATTTTGAGGCGTTGCTAAGTCATGAAATCGACCTAACGGATTTCAGGCCCCTGAAGGCGCCGGTCAGACATTGACGATAATTTTTTTTCTAGTCTGCACTGCCCTTGACCGTCAATTTGTTTCTAGGTCGACTGAATTAAGTCACGGGACTGTTAGCAAGCCGCGTAGCACCGAAACTTTTAAATTGAATTAAAACTTTGCGAAACAAAATTGTGAAGCAGAATTCACAAAGAATTAACAACGAGAAAATCAGAAGCCAGCAAAAAGTCACAGTGAAATCGGCTTCGTTCGCATGCACACACTACTGGCTATCAGAGCTTGCAGCTTAAGCATGAAAACGTTTTTTTATTTCTCTAAACTTTACGCGCAATTATCGAATTTAATGAATCAATTACCGATTTAGCTCTACAGGTGTTTCTTTGTAATCAAATTAGTCTTCAGGCATGTGCCGGCCATGATCCATAGAAATCTGATACTTTTTAAAACAAACAAACAAACACGGCTCAGCATAAGTGAAGTGAGACTTCTATGTTTACACTTTGGTTCGCACATAAAACATAATTAGAAAAGGCAGACGTAAGAACAAAGTTTTCCTGCTCGACAAAGTTTACAGAATCCCTAACTGTTCCCGAAGGCACTGTTCGTGAGATAAAATGCGGAAGGGCATGAAGCTGAATCTCGTAGAATCTCGATAAGCGGACGTTTACATTTGCATTTAAATTGAACAAAGTCTTTCTGTTTCCCATCACAAAGCTGCTTCATTGTTCAGAACTCTTTAAATCACCGTCGTTTGACAGCAGCACCCAATAACAATGGTGTCAAAGGTCGCGGCCAATTAGAAACTCTCTCGTGAGAATTGATTTGGATTGCTCCATCGCATTTGAACTATCCGCGAGACCAGCAGCTCAAAATTGTTTGGAAATCCTTGAGTAATGCTTCACTTTTAAGCCGCGCTTCGAATTAAAAGCTAAATGAACGTTTTCGCAATCGGCGGAGCGCCGAAAACGAAAAATCAACAATTGCTGCCATTTTCACAGACTCAACCGCGAACTATTCGATTACGACAAAGAAAATGCAAGCAACTAGTTAATCAACCAGTGGAGTGAAAGAAAAATGTTGAAAACTTTCGATTATTTTAGCACAACAATAAAAATGCGTTGTTATTGATTCCAAAACTCTTCATATCTGTTGGATGCTTCGCATTGTTTTACAAAATAATTGGCTGGATTTATGCATAATCGATTTTTTACACCATTTTTATGTCGATGATTCATTTTCATTTGCTCAAGATGATAGATTTGCTGAAAGTTTTCGTGCAGAGACTGGAAGATTTGGGACTTGGCAGTGAACTAAATGTCGCTTTTAAAAACGCCTGCAGGTTTATCCACGAGTTCGTTTTGAACTCAAGGCCGTCAATAATGATTTCAATCATTTTCTACTATTTTAGCCCCTTTTATCTCTCAAAGCTCAGATTCCGACAGTCGATCAACGAAGAATTGCGAACCGAGCCACTAAGAACAACCACATAACGAATGATTATTTTTATCGCATTAGGCTTGATGAAGTCGTCATTGACATCAATTCACGCCTTCTCAGGAGAAAAACTGGAGCGAAGAACGTCTTCCGTTTCACTGACTATGTTCTCAAACGCAGGCGAAGATGAAGGCAATTATACTAAACTTTTATAATAAAAGCAGAAAGTCAAGTTAACTAGAAGCCATTAGCCGCCAGACAACAGAATGTGATTGATGAGCTTTCGACCCCGAAAATTCATTCATCGCAAGGCACGACGTGGCGCAGCATAGGGCGAAGAGAAAGGTAAATTCCGGCATGAGATTGTCGCGCGCAGCTTTTTCTCGCACTAATTCGTGAATCATCGACAATAAAACAAGTTTTTATATCTGCACAAGGCTAAAGTGTATGCATGAGGTGTGTTGGGAAGGTAGATAGTTGGGTAGGCAGATGCTTGTATCTGATATTTGAATTTTTTGCTAGCAGACTTTTGCCAGGGATAACCGTGGTTACCTTGAAATTTGGGCACGGTACGTGACGGCTTTGTGCAAAAATATGACTCAATCGCAGCATAAATTTCAAGTTAAAATCATCTGCAAGACTTCCATCTTCCGATTTCGGTAAAACTGGTATGAAATGACCACAAACTGCGGAAACTTCCTCCGGATTCGATGCTCACTCAAATCGTGACATTATGAATGACATGCTTAAAAGTGACTCAAATCTTCCGAGTGAATCACTAAGTCTTAATCATGTCATCGAACTGGCTTGAATTTCTTATCAGTAAATACGTTTAATTGAATCAAAGATTGCTTAACTGTAATACAATGCTCAATGCTCCCATCCATCGCGATCGATCAATGCAACAGACTTTCTTAACAGCTGACAATCTTCCAGCCCTGACTCAACAACTGCCTGTAAATGATGCAGACTCTCGTGTTTGTATAAATGACTCAATCAAGTTCCATGAAATCATCTCCTTAACAAGAAGATGCTTGAGCGCTCGATTGATCACCTTGCTTGAAATAATATAAGCCCACAACAACATCGGGTTGTTAACCGCTTGCTTTGAGATGAATTAAAATAACGAATTCATCAAAAATCCGTTTCCGCAGTTTGTGCACCGATCAAAACTCGGCTGGAAATCAACGAAAATTCGGAAAAATAAATTTTTCAGATTTTATCCGCTCAAATTATTAGTTTTGCTGTTTTCTTTCTTCTTGCTTTCGCGTACAAACACACCGCGGCTGACTCATATGGCTTCAAACTGGTTAAAGTTTTTCTGTTCCAACCAACACATCAGTCCGATGGAGCAACAGTTTTTCATGCTCGCTTTGTTGTGTTTCTTTCTTCTTCGTCTTTCTTAAACTTCTAACTGTGCCCCAGCTCGTCCGTAAGACGAACCGAATGTACAGTTAGAGGAAACTACTAGCTTAGTGCTTTACAATCGGCTGCACTGTCGGCGGGACACGAAAATTTGATTTGTTTTTGATTGAAGATAATTCTTGCGATGTGTCATACAATTTGTGTCGAATTGTATTCGATGATGAAAATCTATGACGAAAGCATGCGATGTCGCTGTAACGACGTTCTGCAACGATTTTTTCGGGCAATTTGGCTAGTTTTCCTTGGTTTTTGCTCGGATCGCGAACAGTCGTGCACTAAATCCATTCTCATGCATTTCGAAATTCTACGCTTTAGTCGCTTATCAGCTAATTGAGAATGTTACGCGAGCGATTCGCGCTTGTTCTTATAATTCACACGAGTCGTAAAGGTACAATGGTAAGCTGAAGTCTAATCTGAACTTAGCCGCAAAGCTCGTATAATTCCGTGGTGAAAGAGCGAAGCCATACCCAGTCTTCAGAAATGTTTTTTCTCCGCGGAGAACAATACAAACATAACAGCGGTCCGATTATGGCACACGGCAAGAATGTGGGCTGGTTGAGAAGCACTTTTGTTGATCAGTGACGGCGGTGAAACACCGTGAATGTCTTCGGGTTCGGCATTTTCTGCTGTTCGAATGCCAAGAAGGTGGAATCAGCTCTGCGATGGCCAGGAAACATGATTTTAAATATAATAATAATAATAATAATAATAATTTTACTTGTGGTCAAGGCCGTTCACGTTGCCAGTGAACATGAGCGGAAGTTTTTCATGACAATAGGCAATTTGTAGTGACCTACAATTTGTGGGTTTTCACCTATCCCACAAGAGCTATTTGGTGCCCATCACCAGATGAACATTTAATTACTTCATTAATCGGCACAGAATGTTGAGAATTTCCATTTAGGAAATTTAAATTTGCTATTCTCACTTATTTGACAATTAAATTCGATACATCCGATCGGATGCCCGACACCAAGGTGTGCAAGCGCCTACCTGGCAGTCATAACGTTCCGGCTGAATCAACAAGATGAAGAAGAAGACGGCCGTGAGTTTATTTATGCAAACTGTTCAGTTCTCCAAGAGAAAAAAAAATAGAGCAGAGCAAATCCTAAATTATGCAATTTTATGACGTTTATGAGCTCAAGATGGAGTCGGAATCGATAACGGGTCAGAAAACCGTATGTTTATCTTATCTTGGTGCTTTTGCAAGATGTCGTGACGACCCCAATAAACATTTTTGCGAGGAAAACTTTAAGAAAATAATATGTTCCACTTGGGAGTTGGCAGTGGGATGGGGAAGCTTCGTTTAAGAAGGGTGACCAGGTGCGTTAAAGCCAGATAATGTTGCAAAGAAATCAACAAACTTGATAGAAATCTAGTTGAACTTGACAAGTTCTCCGATCCAGCCTGCACACACATGGTCACCCAGCTACCCGAGATGTTACTTCACGTGTTCTTGCTCCGAATTTAATGTAAACAGCAAAAAAATTTGTGAACTCGAGCGAAAGAACCCATTGAAGGCTGTGCACAGTTAAGCTGTCAATTGCGATTTTCTACGACTCCGTTCAAGGCACTTGTGCAATAAATGAAACAACACAAGCGCTAAAAATTGTTTAATTATTAAATAAACAGAACGAAAATGATTGGAAAAGTTGCTTTTCCTGCTTGGAGCGAGGGTATCGAAAATGGAAAACATGAATGTTTGACCTACATTAACGATAAAAGAGCCAAAAATACATCAATGCCCATTTGTGAGTCACACACAAACGCACATGCAGCGAGAAGTTTCAAATTTCGTCGTCGGATCATGCATGAAAATGCCGTCGATCTCGTTCTCGAGTTCGCCCGTCGACAGAAAAGCTTTTCGTGGCAACAAAGACAGCCTTTGCGGCGAAATTATTTCCAAGTCAAGGCGAAATTGCCAACGCGGCCTGCTTATCTATCTGCTCGTCGTCAATTTTGATTTATTCGCATGTTTCGACAAGGGAATGTAGACACTCCTTGGAGCGAGAATAAAAGAAAAGGGGCGAAGGGAAACTATCGGCAGAGCACGAAAGCGCAATCAACAACATGTTTCGTTGCCATCGCGAAGCTTGTAGTTGTAAGCTGCAACAACGGGCAGAGGCGTAGTCCATGGAGAATCGGTGACAAGACTTTTTATGCACAGCCTGGACGTTTCTACACCGTCTTACGCCCACGAAGTGAGGCAAAAAGATTTTAAACTATTCAAGCCCGCTAAGCCGTCATTTAATTTGTTCCAGAGCGAGTGGATGGTAATCACCGATTGTGGATGGAACGAAGCGGTGTTTGGATGAACACAGGGCAGAATGGCGTGAGTCACACGGCTTGGAAGTTCGTGAAGCAAGCCAATTAATCGATTGCCATTCGAAGCGTAGTTTTGGTTTGCGGCACAGAGAAAACAAAGCCTTGTCAAGCTGCGATCGTAAGATAAAGGTTGTTTAGACGATTGGTTTGTTGTGAAGGGCCTGGCCTGGTGGGTAAACTATTTCAAGGTTCTAAGGTTCTTAACTGAGTTGAAGGTCAATTAAGCTAGGATATTCAAAGATTTATAAAGAATGTTGCCATTTCAGCCTTTGGCATGTATGCGATCTGCTTTATACCCGGTCAGCAAAGCCAGAAAGCTCCAAAATGACCTCCAACTCCTCAACTTCCTTCTAAAATCTCTTCCTCAACGAAACCAGCCGTTCGATTGCGGTAAAGTTCAACAAACTGTCGCTTTCGCCTGCTCCCCGCACTTCCCCTGCGTCGCTTCGTAACAAATAACTTTGTTACGAATTATAAAATGATTAAAAACTGCGATCAAATTCGAAACGACGGGACAGGAACAAGGTTTCCCGACAAAAAAAAGTTTAATTTGAAGCCCGCCACTAATTGACGTGAATTGGACATCGGAAAAAGTTCGACGCTAATTAATTAGTCGAGAGGCGAGCTTGTTTCGTGAAATTGGACAAGTGAAATTTCAGGCGAGGCGCGCGTATTCACATGGCAGAGAAAAGTTTATTGCCTTATTGCCACGCATGAAAAGCTCGTGCTGGTGGTTTTACCGAAAACCAACATTAACAGCAACAATAACATCATGCTAGTTAGTGGCTTAGATTTTTGCATAATTCCTAATGAATATTTAACATTCTGGTGCTGAAGAGCACGGTCTGGTGAGCCAGCGAACCAGCGAACCGCTCTCATCAATGAATTTCCCGTTCTTTTTCGCTCGTCGCTCAATTGCGGCATAAATCCATTTTTCGCACTCGGTGCGTCTGTATGCGTGTTGATGTTACAGTAGACAGAGTTTCACCGAAAAGTGGTTCATATGCGAGATTCTGCGAGTCGAATTGAGAACGAATAAAGCCTTGCGATTCATCAATCCATTTAACAGAGAAACTTGCGAGACAAAATCGATACGACAATTGAATTGCACGACGAAAGTTTGGTCGGAATTTCTGAGATATTGCAAAACTAATTAACCGACAGTCCGTGGGGACCATGCGACGGGCGTGTCAAATACGCTCAAAGAGGATTTTCTAAGTGTTTTCCTGTTGGAAACAGGGCGGGTCTTGACTTTTAATGACTTTTTCACCTCACGATGCACTTAACGTAACTGTTGAATGACTCATCGTTGACCAATTTACCTGAAAACCTTTTTCGTTCTCGCCAAAGTCGTTTCTGCTTTTGAGGAATGTTTCTGTCGAGGTGGAGAATTCAGCTGGATGATGAAAGCAATTGTCTCACATTTTCCACTGCCGTCGTGTCGCAATAAATAATCTATAAACAGCCACTGTAATTTCTTTTCCAACTTTATATCTTTTTGTTGTTTCCTTGTTTTCACTTTAAAACTCGCCCTAAACGAACAGATTTCGGCGTTTTTTTTTCTATGTTCCACTGATTGCAACACTCCGAACCGTTTAATTGCGTTTGATTTATGGCGAGCCACTCAAGAAAGCGCTGGAATTAAATTTTCTCTCAACCCGAGCACGAATCAAAAGTTTATTGTGCTTAGTACGAAGTTAAAATCTCGAATGGGAACGACAAGCAAAAAGTCCAATTGGATTCCAACCAGCGACTTGTAGTCGAAGGGATGAAAACATAGGAAATTTGGTGTTATAGTTGGAATTTAAAGCTTTAGAAGTGGAATTTTCTTATCGGAAGGTCTTGCACAACTGGTTTTTCAGCTTATTGAGCTGTAATTAAGTGGATTCTTGGAATTTTTAAAGATTTTTTTTCCAGACCGACAAAATTGAGTTTTAACAACTTTTTTCAGGAAACTGGAGGTTTTTCTTAAAGTCCGACACAAAACACTTTCCACCCCAGAGAATTGTGCAATTTTTAACTCGTTTCACCTCTTTCTCAGTAATTTCCACAATTTTGTCCTTTTGTAACATCACTTACTCTCATGCCCTATGTAAACAAGAATCCTTGATATTTGTGCTTCGTTAAAATCCAAACACACACCTACAAAAAGCAGCTAAACTAGCTCCGACTTCATCGATTGCCCAATTTATGAAAATTTTCCATCACTTAGTGACGATCGATCGGGAATTATCATACATTCTTAATGTCATCGTTAATCAGCGGCAGGCTTTCAGTTAGTCTATCGCCAGCTTTTGCGTTGTAAGGAAGTGTTCTAAAGTTGAAGTGATAAGAATTTTTCAGCTCGCTCGTAATTGAAAGTGAATTCTCGACACAAATGGAGTCCGATGACCGTTTTGTTAAAGTAAATCAGTTCGTCGACGCTGGCGATGAGCGACTTCTCCAGTTGAAAGGTCAGTTTCATTCACAACTTTCGTTCTTTCTTCGTCTGACATCTTTGTAATCCGATCTACGTCGCAGACTTCTTCCAAAAGGAGTATTTAATCAAGCCCGAGTTCTTCGTTAAGGTGCCAGGACGAGTCAACCTCATTGGAGAGCATGTAGATTACAGCGGCTATCCGGTGTGCCCAATGGTAAATATTTTCGTGAACTCTCTTGTTGGCTTAATCCAAAATTTTCCGTTTTTGTGGTGACAACTGTTTTGAAGACTGTTTTTGTGTCAACTTTTTTAGGCAATTTCACAGAATATTTTATGTGCCGTTGCCACATCGCCGCACGACGATGACAACATTTACTTAAGGAACATCCAGTCAAACTACAAGGGATTTAAATGTAGTATTGACCACATCAAAATCGAGCCGCCAGCGGCGGGAACTTATCCCTTGTGGCACAACTATTTCCTGTGCGGAGTCAAAGGCATTCTCGATTACTTGCACAAGATGGGAGATTTCCCTCGTCGCGGGTTTATGGTCGCTGTCAGTGGGAATATTCCACCGGCATCCGGCCTTTCAAGCTCTTCAGCGCTGGTCTGCTCGTCTGCACTTGCGACTGCTTATTTGTTCGACATGGCTTTGAACAAGCAATTGTTAGCCACCTTGGCAGCTTCCAGCGAACGCTACATCGGAACTCAAGGTGGTGGGATGGACCAAGCGATTTGTTTTCTTGCGAAGAAGGGATGCGCTCAATACATCGAGTTCAACCCAGTCCGTGCGACTGAGATTCAGTTACCTCAAGATGCCGTATTCGTCATCGCCAACTCGCTGTCAGAAGCTAACAAAGCTGCTACCTCTGACTTCAACCAGCGCGTCGTTGAATGCAGGATCGCCACGAAATTGTTAGCCAAACTCAACGAGCGTTCGTGGCAAGACATCAACAAACTCAGACAACTCCAGTCAGAAGTGCTTGACATAGAACTGGAAGAGTTTGAGACGATGATTCACAAGCTATTGACCAAAGACGTGTACACCAAGGACGAACTGATGAAGATTTTCCACATCGGTTCGCATGAGTTCGAAGAGAAGCTGCTGACAGCCAACACAAAGCACGCAAAAGAATTCAAATTGAGACAGCGAGCACTGCATGTCGTTCAAGGTTTGTTTTTATTTCTTTTTTATTTCCTTTTATCTTATCTTCGTCTTTCCTGCTTGACGCGCAAGCACGAGTTTCAACGACTGATAACAAACTTTTAAACTTCACAGAATCAATTCGAGTCGAAAAGTTCCGTGAAATCGCCAACAATGAAGATGAAGATGACGAAGACGATACAATCGACCAGTTGTCTGAGCTGATGATGAAGTCACATCACAGCTTGAAAACGCAGTTCGAGTGCAGTCACATGAATCTGAACGAGTTGGTTGACATTTCCAAGGATTTCGGAGTTGGAGCGAGGTTGACAGGCGCTGGGTGGGGCGGATGCATCGTTGCTTTGACCGACTCTATCACCAACTGTGACAAGTACATAACAACTTTGAAAAAGTGTTACTACGACAAGATTCACCACGCCAAAAATCTCGATTTGAACGATGTGGTTTTCGCTACGGTGAGTTTCTTATCGCTTAATTTTTAGCTTTGGAGTTTGTTTCGTTGCAAATTTTCGACATATTTCGACAAACTATTAATGAAACTCGTTCAATTTTCATTGAATTTTCTTTCAACAGGAACCACAAAATGGAGCTGAGATCTTCATCGCCGAGTTTGCTTAAATTTTTCTTGCCATAACTTTTAGATTTTGACGGTTTTTTATTCCACTCGAGAAATGTTTGATCTCAAAGTTTTTTCATTCCACCCCAACCAGTACGAAATTATGTACTACCTTAAAGCGCCGCAAATAACTGTGCAATAGAGGTACAATGAGCCCTTGCGGCTTGCGTGCCGTGTCACACCTCGTGTGACACTCCTAATGATGATATATATAACTGTGCAATAACGATGAAATACGCTTTTCGATGCTTTTACGAAACTATTCCATGATAAGACTTCCTACTTAGATAAATTTAGTTAAACTTTTTCAGACTTTTAGATGTAACGCTAGCAGAACTCTCCTCCGAGTTAGGCTGTGTGCACCAAGTTTGATGACTTTACTGCGTGAGGGAACCAAAAACTTACTTAAAATATGAAAATAATCCCAGTTTACGCTTAAGACGTAGATAACTGTTCACCTTTTTTCAAAAACATTTCTTCTCGTTTTGAATTTAAAAAAAAATCATTCTCAATGGATTTATAAAAGTTTTGTGATTCACGATTTGTTTTTTTTATTCTTATGACTTTATTT